>VYZV01043826.1:113426-166661 GCA_013401275.1 Pandion haliaetus | reverse complement strand
CGGAGCCCCCAGCCCCGCTCGCTTCCAGTGAGTTGCGGTGGTGCTGTGCTGGCCCCCTCCCCTCCCTCCCTTCCCGCCGCGCCTCTTGAAGAAAGCGGTTTTTTCTGTTGTCGGGGAGCGTAAATCAGCTTCGTCTAAAATCTCGGAAGTGCAAGTCCATCAAATCTTCCTCCTAGCCGCCTGCTACACCTTGCGTGAGTCAGACTGCAGAGCTCCCAGTGCCCTTCTCGCTGTGCCGGGCTGCTCGTGTTTCCCCCTGTCTCAGAGGCAAAAGCAGAAGTGGAATCTGCTCACGCTTTCAGCGGTTCCTTCCCCGGTTGTTGTAGCAGTCGCTGACCTCCAGGCACTATGAATAAACAGCAAAGCTGGGAACAAAAGGAGTCTTCTGGCTGCCATTATCTCACATTAACATAGCAGACGCGCTGCGGTGTGAACAATGCGAGTCTCATTCGCCGATAATCAGCGAGTACCCAGGCATTTGGATTACCAAGGCAACAGGCAATGGTAGAATACTGGGTGGGTGTGTTTTTTATTGTAAAGGAGCAGTCGGATATGGAAACCCAGGTATATTGATAAAGCAGAGCAGAAGGAATGCCTGGTGGCAGGGGGGGACTGAGGGCTCGGGGTTGCATTCCGACACACGTGAGATAAATAAGACATGGATGAAGCAGGTCTGTGCTGTGAGATGCAATAAAGATTAAACTGCATTTGTCAAGCTGAAAATGATCATAAGATAATTTCAGCATTTTGGAAAAGGTAACAGGTGGCATGTTAATAACAGGGCTGTTACCGGTGCATTTTGTAACTGTAATCTGGGCTGTAGGAATGCGTTGCATGGTCTACTTGTGTGACAATAGAACTGGGTGTGATGCTTTAATCTTTTTTTCCTTTGATCGGGTGGATGCTGTAGTCCCATAATGTCAGACGATGGTAACCCTTTCTGCTTCTTCTGAGGCAGGAGCGGGGCTCAGTAGCATTTGTGTTTCTTACCTGCATAGCTGTGATCGTTTTTTCCACATGGACAGAAATAAGTTGTGCTATCTCTGTATCTTTGCGTGCGTGCGCACACACGTGTGCGTGGACATATATGAAATCTATAACGTAGCAGAACTGTGTGTGTATGCAGGGGGGTGTGGGTGTTTGCAGGTTCAGAAACTCCTGAATTAATCTCATTATTTGGCCTGATGCATTTTTCTCATTTCAGGGGTTAGATTCAGATGCACTAACTCTCGCTGAGCAGCGTGGTACTTTGTAGGCATGGCTCTAACTGATGAGATTGTGTGTAGAGTAAGGCGCCAGGAAGCAGCAGCAGCAAGCATGTCACAGCCTGACCTGTAGCAACCCAATGTGAAATGAAGGCAGCGTTCCCACCTCGCGCAGTCATAAGTCATTCAGGCCTCACAGGCCTTGTCAGGACTGTAAAGAAAAAGTAAAGGGC
Source organism: Pandion haliaetus (assembly GCA_013401275.1). Classification (NCBI taxonomy): domain Eukaryota; kingdom Metazoa; phylum Chordata; class Aves; order Accipitriformes; family Pandionidae; genus Pandion; species Pandion haliaetus. The sequence goes on along the minus strand of VYZV01043826.1, from coordinate 165,223 downwards.
TTTCGGCTTCCAGAGGTACTTCACATCACCTGCTGAACTGCCGGCTCGATTTTGTCATCTCAGTCTCCATGCAAGCGGCTGTATTGTGCGTATGTGTGTGGCTGCATGAGTGGTTACTGTCAGTGTGTGTGTTGATATTTAAAAGAGCAGAGGCAGGGGGCGAGAGCCACCTGCTTGCTGCAGGTGCTGTCCAAACCACCGAGCTGATAAATGGCTTGCTGCTTTCACCTTTTGACTGCCTCACCTGCATCTCTCACCTAGAACGGGTTCATAATGCTTCTTTGCTTTCAAATGGTTTGCCAGAAAACAGCCTTTCTTCCTTTTACAGTGAATTATGAAATTTCTAACCGCTTTCAGTCCTCCTCTTCAGTTTACATTGCTCATAGCCTGGTACAGGCAACGTCCAGTACTGAAACAACACTTGAGGTAATTCTTTCTTGGTAGGGAAGGACTAGGTATGGATCCTCTATGCATTTGGAGTTTGGAGAATTGAAGGTTTCCGAAGGGTTAGAGAATGTGTTCATCTAGTTGGAAAGAGTGGAGGGAAACAACAGACTTGAGAAATTGTGGGGGGATAATTTTTGGAGTTGTATATTTTCTCTGTAAGATCTGAATGTTTGGACTCACGCCATTAAGAAGTAGAGGGAAATAAAGTCTTGCAGGATGCTTCCAAATTGGCTTTTTTTCACTTTTGCATTACATAAAAACACCCGGTGATTTGGATGGGACTGTCTTACGTGTTTGTTTAGTGAAATACACGATAGAGCCTTAATTTATGCCAATACAATTTAAACTTCTTCAAATAATAACACTAAATAGAGGAGTGTATTTGAGGAAGGTACGCATCACATAGATGGCATCAGTCAAAAGTAAATTACTGCTAGCCATCCAAAGCCAGTATTAGTATACAAACTTACTGCACTGTCCTCTTTTTTTTTTCCCCTCATCTTTAATGTAAACACCTTAGGATACCTGTACGCAACATCGACTTTTAGTTTGCTTCATGTCAGTGTGTGATATACAGAGGTTGTTATTCTTTGTTTTCTTTACAATTTGTCTTCGTATTTCCTTGCTGACTGTAAGTGGTCTTCGTGTCCTTTCTACATGGGTGTTTCCTTGCTCTGCCATATTCCTCCATGTGAACAGAGAATGAATAGTGTAGAGCGATTTCTGCAGTCTGCGGAAAACACAGCACAACAGGTCAAGGAATAACTTGGTTAAATGTTGTGTTATGAAAATTTTTTAATAGCAATGTGGTTTAATATCTGTTAACTAGACTAAAAACTAATTTTAAGTGTTTAAGTTGAAACACTTTGGCCAAGCACTTTAGCCGTATGAACATGGTGCATGTAGTGTAGCTGGTGAGGCATTGTTTTTGTTCCCCTGAAAAAAATCTCAATGAAAAATAAGAAGTCAATTGTACCCTTCTAAATGTCCAGGATTTTTAAAAAGAAACAAAAGCAGATCTCTGAAGTGCTTTTGATTGCCAGTAAGTGGAAGCAAATTTTGGCTTTCAGGTGTCACATTGGTTTTTTCAAATTGGCGCTCAAGGCCGAGGATATTTTAAGTGGAAATCTGACCTGGAAAAAAAAATAATCCATTTGATCTGTTATTTATTAATAGATTGCCTGGGATTCCTAGCTTATCAAATTGGGAAAAAATTAGCTGAAGTCCTTCCTGGAGCGTTTTAGTGTTGCAGGAAACTGCTAATAGTATTCCATCTGTTCTTGTGATTTTATTTTTAAAGAAGTTGTTAGGTTTTGTTTGTACTGATATGAAAATGCCAAAAATGTGGTGAAATTCATGCCTGTTCCATAACATGAACACAGGAGAAAGGCGGTTCAAATTCAGTATTTGCATTGCACCATGCAAAACAGCCTTTTTCTTAAATAAGGGTATGCTTAAAATAAGTTTGTGGTGGTGCCCTAGCTAAGAAGGATTGCTAAGTGAATCCATATTAATAGTTAAAGCTACGTGAGTGGTGTTCATTTGAGAAATCCAAATAAAACAAAACCTAAACCTAAATGAAAGAAGCTAAGCTGTCTAACTTGCGAGACAATAAGGGCATGAAACGCATGTGTTGGTGCTACAGTTACCCAGGGCATTATTTCCTGTTCTGATTGTGGGATTTGTGTTATTTTCCACTGCAGACAGATGAGGTTTTCGGGGGAGAAAGAGGGGTGAGGCAGGAGCAAGGTGCCTTGTTTAGAAATTGTTATGTTTTAGTTTGTATTAAAGTAGTGTCACCTAGAGGCTCCAACCAAGAATACAGCCAAGGGGTGCTGGGCACCCTGAGCACACACATGCCCAGAGGCAGCCGCAGAGCAAGGTGCAGATACAGAGAGGTGCCGAAGGGCAAGAACAAATCAGGAGCCCCGGTTTTGGCCTGTATTTGGACCGTTCTGGTTTTTGACTGTGTGTAACCGCAAAGGAGTGTTTGGCCTGGGTAGATCTCTTGACACCTCGCTCTTCGTTGTCAGACGCTCTCCTCTCTAGGTGTCCACCGGAGACAAAAGAAGACATGGGAGAAATGACAGTCAGTGTTACACTGGCAATTATCTGCTCATCTGGGCATCAGCTGAAGAAGTTATGATAGGGTCAGTAAATTTAAAGGACTGTGTGCACCCTGTGTCAGCTACCAGTTGGGTGGGATGACTGCTCCAGAAACATTAAAGACCCTTGCAAAACTGTAAAGCCGGCTTGAGGGTAAGCAACTAGCCACTCAAAGCCCAGTTGTGGGAAACGTGATGCCAGTGCTTAGAGTGAAAAGGTTTTTTGAGAAAGCCAACACTTGGTGCTTTTCTGCAATAGTTGATAGATTTTCAGTATTTAAAACGGAGATAGCTGCTTTATAAAGGTAGTGGTTTAGACACCTGGCCTTCTCAACAAGCGATGTGGAAAATCACCAGGAAGGTATAATTCCAGTTTTCACCCTCATCCACAACATGCAAAGTACCAGTGCTCTAGGGATGCGTACTTCACTAAACCATCTGAATCTCTCCTTCCTCAATCAATGAAGACATGTAAACAGTATCAGATACACATACAACTGTTTCAATGACAGCATAAACATATTTAAAATACAGCATTTTCAAACAATGCCACAAATCATGTATAAATTACAGTAATTCACTAGGATTAATTCACTATACGGAGCTCACTTTTTATTAGGCAACTTTCATTAGAATTAACTAACAGTCTGTGTCTGACATGAAGTCTGTAACTATTCCAAAGAGGCTGGGTATCTGCCTGGTTCTGTTTTTCTCGTACTGGGTTTAAGAGAAGCTATTTAGACCCAAGTACAGATGTACTTTTCTGACACGAGTGTTGTATTACCAGTGGTTTCAGTACATTTGCCAGCAGCTAAGAAATCCTTCCTCCTTATTCCTTGATTGCAGTTTCACTACATCATAGTTTGAGAATGAATTTCCCTCCATCTTTTCTTCTTTGCTCTATGGCTTCCTCTGCTGTTTGGCCTTTAATGCTGACCAGTAGTATGTATAGGTTCATTAACACTATTATAAATTTAGTCAATACTCTTTTAGTGGACTCCAGCTGAGCCCAAACTGACTCACTGCCCTCCAGGGTGTAGTGAGAGACTTAATTACCCTTGTACTGTTCAACAGGAACAATGTCTTGGGCAGCATTTTGCTGTGGCTGGATATTGGCTGCCATTTTCAAGTTTAAAGCAAGGGATTTCAGGATAATTCACAGCGCTGTATAGTAACAGCGGAAAGCCACTGCTCTTTTGCAAATGAGAATTGGATTGGTCACGTTTCATTACGGTACTTACATGGATTTTCCTTTGATGATGGGAGTATTCCTTTGGGTTGTCTAAGGACAGAAACGCAGGTTGAAAGAGTGAAGTGGAGGGACAAGTAATCCTCTAGATGAGTGGCAGGTGTTTCAGCATCTCCTACTGCTTGAAACCAAAGAAGCCTTCATGTGGTGGACGAAGGGTGCGTATTGTATTCAGCATGGCAAAAGTCATACTCAAATATGCATATAATTGGTGATGGGCCAGAGTATCATGCTGGGGAATGCAAACCATAAGAATGCCTTGTATTTCTCATTGGGGTAACTAAAGGGAAGTTTGAGTGAAGTGAGGTCTAGCACAGGATGTGTATATTAAGGTGTATAAATTGATGTTCTGCAAGGCACATCTATCAATATTTTAGTGTCTGCGATTTAAAGCTAAGTGCTGTGTTGGATGATGTGATAGTCATGTGTTTCAGTGTGCACAATGAGTGTTTCTCAACAAATCTGTACTTGGTCTCTTTTTCTGGCTTTCATGTGTTATGGTGGGTCCTGTGCTGGAGGCTTTCATCATATGTCAACACTATGGTTTCTTGAGGTGTCACCTGTTTTAACTGTAATACAGTAAAAATTGAGTGGTTTACTCTTCTTTGTAATTAGATGAAGTGATTGCGTAGTCTTTGAGAACCCAGTGCAGCCTTCCACTAAACAAATGCTCTGACTCTACCACTGGAAAGTATGGATGAATAATACATGAAATCTTTTCTGTGTACTGCAAAGGAGAGGAATGCGTAAGAGAAACATACTTTGGAGGCAAAGAAAGTGAAGAAATAGTTTTCACTTCTTAAGAGCAGGCTAAGGCATCGCTCAAAGTTTGAGTATGTGTACAAACCGTACAGCATATTTGCTTTAGAAGAACCTTCAGTGACTCTCTGGTTTGATTCCTGCCTGTCATTACCCTTCTTATTTACTTATACAATTGCAAAACATTTGCCTTGTCCCTGAGGTTTTATTACTTGGCCACAGCACATCGGTGGGGAATAGAGAGGAATGGCTTCAGTGAGTCCTTTCACCACTTATGTCATGGAGAGAGCTTCTTTGTAGTCATTGAAGTATACAAATGCTCGTATGTGCCATAAATATCCAAAGAAATCACAGAGCAGACATCATCAAAAACAGCCAGAGAAGGAAGTAAAGTCGGAGGCATCATTCAGAGCAGGAAAAAAGAGGAAGGCTTCGTAGCAGTCACAAATTCTGGGTTAGTCATCATTTGTCTCCATGTTGGTGGAGGGGACTTGCTGAAGCGTTGTGTCACTTGCAAATGTTAGTCACTGAAGCCATTGTCTGAGCCTCTGAACGAGAGTGGCAAGGTTTTCAGCCTTCTAAGAGAACATATTTTAAAGAAAAATGGATGAGGGGGACTTAGTAATAGCAAGGTGTTAAATATGCCCTTACTCACACATTGTTTTATATGGATGCTGTCAATGTAAACGTTACATGTCAAGCATCTTATAGAGAATTTCTACTTTCCATTCATTTTCCCTAATTATTTGTTAGGGGAAATTATTCTTTTCCCTAATTTAATTCATTTTAATTTTTTTGTGATTTTATTGCTTAATTGAGTCTGGGTATTTTGAAACAAATAGGTCAGATGAAATTCACAGTTATGTTCTAATACAGTGCTGTTGTGCTCACACAGCATTATGGAATTTGTTTGCAGTTTCCTAGTTTGTAAAGTTTATTCACTGTTTCATTTTGCCTTACACAGTTGCTGTTATTAGATTATTTTTTACTTGGGACATAGGTGGTTTTTATCACATGGGTGCGCACTATTTTGTGCAATGCAATTCCTATTCTTAAATTATTTACGCTAGGTCTTACGAGCAGACTAAAGGATGAACATGTAGGTAGTCCTTGATTTTGACTCACAGCGCAAAAGGAAGGAGAAGGGGTCCAAGTCTCAAATACTCTCTGGGGACGGGGGGGGGGGACTCAGCTCCCTGGTCTGCCACAGAGCCCTTTCTGGGACTTCGGCAGGTTGGTTGTCTCACTATGTCTTGTATGAGTTAATTGTGTGGCACTTCATGGTGCAGGCTTTGAAGCACGTGGATAAAGTTCTTGTAGAGCTTGTGTGGATTCTTTAGGTAAGGTAGCCCTTTATAGAATTCCAGTGATAGCTGATAGTCCAGGCAAAAATGCAGTTCTCGATATAAAATACAAGTCAATGGTGTTTGAAAATGAAAGAGCAATGCGTGTGTATTAAATGTTATATATATCTAGATGAAGAACGATGATGTGTGCGTGTGTACATACACGCAAATAGAAATCTAATTTACAAGTTAATAGTATGAGAATGAGCAAATTTCAAGTGGAATATATTTTAGTTATGGGATTAATAGTTACTTTCACTGGATTTAACATATTTCATTAATTACACTAGATGCGTACCTATCCAGCGTTCATTTTGAAACCACCAATGCTTTCATATGAAAAGAACTGTAAGAAATGTTTGCTTGTATCTGTGGATAAAGCTAATGGAAAAACCCAATCCTCCCATCCACATATTTATCTGAAAGATGTGTTGTATATCTGCAGTTGATTTTCTAGAATGCTGATTAGCTAATACTGTTTTTGGCATGCAGCTTATCCATCGTGTGGGAGAACGCTATCTGAATTTCAATTTACTTTTCAAAATTATGTTGAACTGCTATTCCTTTAAAGGCTTTTCTGGCCATTTGGGGACCCAGTGCAGACAGTGGAGCTGCAGTCTGGTCTCAAAATCTAATTGAATTGATATGAGGCAGCTGAAGCAGTGATTGTTGAAGACCTTGAGATGGATTGCAAAAAATAAGTGCTTCTGAGCAACTAGCTTAGTGTCCTTGTTTGAAACTCTGCCCCTGAGTTGTACTTTCATTGGTAGCAGACCTTTATGGTAAAAGCCCTGTGCTTCAGTATAGTTAAGGAATTCGTTAGTTCTGTGTGGTTTTGATACCATCACCTTGCTGTTAAAGAAACTTTATGCCTCTGAGACTGTTAGACTAATAATGGAAGGAGGAGTGGAGAGTTAAGGTAATGTCAGGTGTTAATCACTTTGTCCCCACCAGCAATTTGCCCCTGTTTAAAATTCCAAAATCTCACCTTCCTAAACATTTGTTTTTGCAGTGATGGGTCTTTCCCTTACGATTCTGTTCCCTGGCAGCAAAACACCAACCAGCCTCCAGGCTCTTTATCAGTGGTCACCACAGTATGGGGTGTGACTAACACCTCTCAAAGCCAGGTAAGCTTTGTTTTTATGCTCTCCCCACCCCCCACCCCCGCCCAGATACGGGTTTTCACTAATGTTTGCAAAACGGAAAGCTTTGGGGAAAATCCTCTTGAGATCGCTAACAGTGTCTGTGTTCTCTTTGTTGTACACGGTGCGGTTTTTTTCCAGTCGTGTCCTCTTTGGTGGCATCGGAAAGGAGGTGTCTGAGAGCTTGAGCCAGTAACTCCTTTAGCTGCATGCAAATGTCAGTCTTGAGTTTAGCACATACTTTGCACTGTATGGTTTCAATATTAAAAGCATGATTTTGGGGTGATCCAAAATCTTTTGGGAATTTCAGATTGAATTTAAGGGGTTGTTTTATTAAAAATAAAAATTCTAGCTAGATTCATCAAATGACAGTTATTGTTGATTTTACCTGGGGTTGTGTCACACTTGTGGGCTGGTGAAATCCAGTGCCAAGGCTACCCCCACGCCGAGGTGCTAACTACTGGCTATAGGCTGTGCTCTTTTCAACCTCTCCTGTTAATACTGCCTTACTTCGCAAAAATATTTCAATATGCATTGGAGCAAAAGCATGAGCTCCTGGCTTCCAGGTGAGAGATATACTTGTTGGATTTTCATTTGGTTTTCTCCGCTCTTACCTCTCTTTTTCTTCTGCAATGTATATTGAATTATGCTGTACAAAAAGAAGCAGCTTTAATGAAGGAGACGCCAATTATTTGTGACAGAGTGCTCTCCAAGGGGGTGTGGCACAAATCAACTCTCAGTCTAGACTTTTCTTACACCAGGACAACCATAGATGAAGTGCTTTAAACACATCACCGTCTTTTATGAGTGCAAATGGTACATAAATCTAACCTGTCTTTTCTACCTTGTTCAAATCAAGTGACATTAGATCCCATACGAAATTTTCTGTGGATTTTTAAATTATTTTCATTTTGATTAGAAAATTGATAACAAAATTGTTACAGATTGAGCCATTTGAAAAATAAATTGTTCAGGGGCCAGGTCATATAGATGCTTACATGGCAGTTATGTAAGCACTGGTTTTGGCAAAATCTTTCTTCAAAAAAATAGAGAGGAAACTGTTACTGGATCTATAACATGATTTATTATTATTGACTTCTTTTTAACACCTTAAAAGAAAAGGTATCCCATCTGGGAGAGAAACGCCTGAGTAAACACATAGGTCTATGCATTGGCCAGAAAATGGAAATAGAGTTTCTTGTGGAAATCTTTCGCACTTAAAAAGGCAAAAGGAAAGGGAGGAAAAAAAAGACTCTGTTCTGTCATAAGAACACTGTGATGTTACTTGAACTCTTCATGATACTTCAGAGGAACGTGCAATAAAAGAAAAAAAGTGCTTTGGTAGAAAGAAAATGCTTCTTCAGGATCACTGCAAGGGAAGAATGAAACTCTGGAACGTAAAGATTGGCTGTAGCTGTTCAGCGCACATTGAAATGAATGGCAGGGTTTCCCATAAGTCTTCATGCTCCCCGAGGGAAAGGAGTGACCTGGGATCACCAGTTCCCTTTCACAAATTCCCAAAGCTGATGACTTGGTCTTCTGCAAAAATCATGACCACTAAATTTCTTCCCGAGTAGGAGACAGATTTCTGTGCAGGTGATCCATGAACAGCCGTACTAATTAGATCTCAATGGAAATCACAGCAATTCTGGTTCAACTTGGGGGGGGGGGTAATGCTTCAAACAAGCAAACCAAGTCTTTTTAAGAACAGAACAGAGGACTTTTTTTCCTAAGAAGCATTAAAAACAAACGTCAGACTTCTGTACACTTTAGAGACAATTACATTCAAGAACAGGTTAAGCCACTGAAATACATTCTTTCACAGTTTTGCATCTGTAGTACTGTTTGCAGTATGCCAGTGGGACTGAATATTTGCAAGTCATTTTGAAGTCCTACATCCAAAAAAAAAAAAAAAAAGCATGTACTTTCTCTTAATCGAATCAATTTGTCACCAACAGAGCATGGTTCTAGCAGGTCTTTGTCGTAACTTTTTTCATAAGCATGTTAGTTTGGGTTCCATCTAGTTAAAAATCCTCTGCTTGATGTAGTTCAAGGTGTGAGCCCCTTATTCTCATGTTTCTACTCACAGGTGCTGGGAAATCCAATGGCAAATGCTAACAACCCTATGAACCCAGCGGGAAATCCCATGGCTTCTGGGATGACTACCAGCAACCCTGGAATCAATTCCCCTCAGTTTGCTGGACAGCAGCAACAATTTTCAGCCAAGGCAGGCTCCACTCAGCCGTACATACAGCAGGGCATGTATGGGCGACCCAACTACCCTGGAAGTGGAGGCTTTGGTGGCAGGTAAGATTTACTTGTGTTAGGTGGAAAATGGATGCAAATAGTTGATGAAGCTTGTTTTAGTGACCTGGCGGAAGTGTCATGGGCTCATTTTAATTATATAAAGTCTCAGTAGCTATTTTACACTGGTTAACTGAAATGCATACAGCTTTTACAGCTTCAGAAATCAGCTACCCAAACTGCAATGAAATTCATCACAGTAAATGGAAATGGCTTAGGTCAATCAATTAGCTCTAATAAACCCCCAAAATAAAGTTTTAATTAAGAGAGATTGTTAAACAGACCACAGGCTTAGGAATGATTAACATTTAATAAGACCAGGATGTGAAAGGTATTGATGGTATAATTTCTACGTGCGTATGGAGGAATAAGCTTGAGTATTAGGCAAAGTAGGTTCCTGTGCAATGGGGTATTTCTGCCCAAAGACTTACTCCCCAGCAGGAATTTGAAAAGAATTGGGGGTGAAGATGTTTGTTAAGAGAGATGGTCAAGCTGTGTATTTATTTTGGGGAAGTAAATGCTGCATTAGTGAAATAAGCCAAAACTAATAGCCAGGGTTTTGTTACCTTTTGACTTTCTGTGTCTACGCTTTGTAAACAAGGGTGGTAAGTGCACTTAACTGAAACCACTATTTATGGTCCCTCTGCAAAGCCTGCTGAAAAGGTTGTTAGCATAGTCAGTGTAGTGTGAAGAATATAAGCCTGGGACTCAGGGAACTTATCTCTCCTTTCATCTCTGCCACTGACCTACTGAGTGACCTTGAACAAGTCAGAAGGTTTCTTTAGCTCTGTATTAACACCTCAAAAATGGGCACAGTATACTGGCCCATATTTATAAAGACAGTTGATGTCTCAGAGTGGGAAAGGTATGGTTTATCTTAACATACCTTATGATCAATAGGAGAGCAGGGTAGGAGCTGCAAAATACATTGTGTGGGATCCAGTAGAGCTGATTGCATTGGGTCTCTCCAGGCCTTTCTGCTAAGATTCAGGGAGGAATGCTTTTACAACGTTGGGAACACTTGGCATAATTCACCACTGAGGCAGATGAACGTGCTGTAGTGGAGGAAGTTCTCTGTTCATGCTGCTGTGCAATCTGCCCCTATGGTACTGGGAAATGGAGCATGCGTTAACTTCCAGGATTTCAGTAAGCTGCAGAGCTGCAAAGCAGTCCCCTGCCCCTGAAACAACTGACAATGGTGCCTTGCAGTCCCAGTGACAGCCCTATGACTGTTGTACCTGAGCAACACTTGTATCTCATGTGCACACCTAATTCCCTGTCCTGCTGGCTTTCATTAGGCATTGGTACGCGGTTTTGGAACAGTTACAGATGAGGACCACACCAATGTTCAAAAGAAAATCCACCATGCACGTCTTAATTCTCTCCTTTTTTACTTTCTTTCTTTCTTTCTTTTCTTCCCTGTTAGTTACCCTGGAGGCCCAAATACCCCTGCAGGAATGGGGATCCCCCCACACACGAGGCCACCAGCTGATTTCACCCAGCCAGCTGCAGCTGCCGCTGCTGCTGCTGTTGCGGCTGCAGCTGCTACAGCAACAGCTACAGCTACAGCCACTGTGGCAGCCCTTCAGGAAACGCAGAACAAGGACATGAACCAGTATGGACCGGTAAGAGAGTAACTCTTATGTCTTCATACCTGCCTGATCTGGACCATTACAGGAAATTGGGCTGTCCTTACTCTCTTGTTTATTAGGGTGCCTACTGGTTTTTTTGTTGGTGGTGGTTTTGGGTGGGGGGAGGGGTTTGTGCATGAGCATGGTTATAAATACTTACAAGAAACTGCTGGAATGTGTCTATGTAGGTATGAGTCGGTCTCACATGTTTTTTCCTGATAAATCTTGCCTAAGTGTATTTTGTAGTTTGGAGGTTGCCCCTTAAAAAAATTGAAGATTACCCAAAGTTATGGCTGCATCTGACATGATAAATTACTGCTGCCTTTGCCAGCCCTGTGAACCTCTAAATTCGAGTACCTGGTGAAAAGTTCCGGAATCTTGCAATAGGTTTTGTACCACTTGGGTAATTGTTTATTTTGCCAACTACAGTTGGTGGATTGCTTTTTTTCCCTCCAAACAAGGAAAGAACAGTAGAAAAGAGATTTGCTTTTTAATAACATTGTCTATGAGAACAACGATGCAAGACATGCATTTCTGGTAGATCCATAGCCTCCAGCATGTCATAACTTCATGTAATAATTTTTTCTTAAAATAAACAAGGGTTTGATCAATTCAGGTTTTTTCCTTCTTAGCTTTTTTACCTCTCAGTTTTGAAGTATATGGGCCCATATGCCAGGTGATGTAAAGAAGCATGTCGTCTAGAAATTGTAGTGTTGTGCTGTATTTACACAGCCGGCTTCCTAACCTGTTACCTTACGGTAATAGGCTAGCCAATTTAAATGATTTAATTGCTCACCTTAGACTTATGTCTGTCTTTCTCTCTTATGCCTTCTACACTTCTAATTGAATTTTTATTATAAATAACATCACCGCCCATCAAATGTTGGAGAACATTGAAGGAAAATGCGACATAAATCTTCCCCATCTTCCCTCCCCTAAAAGCATGTTCAGCTCCCTCCTCCCATTTTAAATGCATGTCGCATTTTATTCTTTTTTTTTTTTCTTCTTCTTCCGTTGAAGGTTTGTTCCTCTTTCCAGATGGGTCCAACTCAGGCTTACAACAACCAGTTTATGAACCAGCCTGGTCCTCGTGGCCCTGCTTCTATGCCAGGCAACATGAACCCAGCAAGCATGGGAGCAGGAATGACGCCTTCCAGCATGAGTGGGCCACCCATGGGCATGAACCAGCCTCGGCCTCCTGGAATGAGTCCCTTCAGCACCCACGGGCAGAGGATGCCTCAGCAAGCCTACCCAGGCCCGCGCCCCCAGTCTTTGCCTATACAGGGCATAAAGAGACCATACCCAGGAGAGGTAATAAAATAAATTATATTTTGCGTACACTGTTATTTTGACTGAAAGTTGCAACATGCTGGGTAATGTGTGCTGTGCATCCCTGTGTGATAGGTACGTCTTTGTTCCAGCCTTGGTAGGAATGCTGCCATTAAAATAAAAGCAGCAGCAGCTCTTCCTTTTTAGCTTCTAAAGTATTCGGGTTGGCTCTTGCTATGTTAGTCAAGATGACAGTCATTAAAACCAAGAAAGGCCCAAAACCAGCTGAGCCCTCAAAATGTCACTTTGAGATTCTCATGCTAGATGGTGAATTCATAGACCTTAAGCAGACTTCCTTCACAGGAGTGGATTTATTTAACGTGACAACTTAAAAGAGATGTTGAAGGTGAAATACTTCATTTAAGCCCAATACATGTGATCTGCATTTTCTTGGATGGTTTTATTGTTCTAAAGCAATACGGGGCATATGTTGTATAAACACCAATAGTAATAACATTTGTTTTAAAGACCAATTGCTTTCCAAACTTCTTGAAGCTTGATTTTCGTAGACACTGAGATGAATATAAATCATGTTGAACTCAAATCCCTCTGTGTCAGCATTTATCTAATACAAGTTTATTTGGAGCGTGGTAGTTCTGTGTAAGTTCCAATGCTGTTATATGAGATATGAGCAGCTTTGTAAACAAAATTACACTGCCATTGACTTGTATTATAACCTTGGGCAAAACACTTAGGGTCAAAATTTTAAAGAGATTTAGACAGGCAAGCTTTTGGATTTTTAAAAAGCACCAATGCATTTTACTGTTCAAATTGGTGTGAACTGGGCAGTAGATGCTTTTGAGAATCTCACCAACTCTCAGCATCTATATGCACCTATATATGTCTTTACAAATCTAGCCACCAGTTACTAGCTTCAGAGATAATTTCCTGGTAAAATTCTGAATTAAACTGAGACTACAACAGCTATAACTCCAGGTGTTGAATATTACCATATTGCCCTGACTATAATAATGGTAGTAAGAGTTTATAGAAAACATACAGCAAAGAGTACCATGGTATGCAGAAAACATAGCGAACATTTATTATTGAGCTACATTTCTTTCCTGATCTGCAAACACTTTTTTTAATTAAAAAATTAATCAGAAATAACAAAAGTGATGTGCTTTTGCAGGAGTTGCTTCTCTGGGAAGGCTTTTCACTCTAAATACTGCCACTTACTCTACAATTAAGTTAAGAAAACATAGAATGTGGCTTGTTCAGATAATTCTTATCTTCTGATTTCATATTTTAAGGAAGACTGTAAATCCCTTTTTGCTGCTTCAGAAGCAGGTTTTTCCTTCTAAGTGAATATGATCATGTTCCCAAGAAGTCAATACCAAACAGTCCCCTAAATATTACATGCTTGCTGGGCTGGAATTCTGCAGATCCCGTAGATGCTATTTGCTTGTTCGTTTTTGAAAGCTTCATTTATGGAAACTTCTTGTCAATTTGAAAAAATAACTGGTTAATATTTTATTACCTTTAAAGTTCCAGTTTTCATGACTTTGATTCCAAAACTGCAGCACGGTACTAGGTAGCACTAGCAAGGTGTTTATGACTAGTAATAACTTCTATTTAGTTGTTAGGGTATTGCTAAACACTCCAGCACAGGGCTAGCGTAGCAGTTGTGTTGAGCAGACAGACATGGACAGCACAGCTTCTATTCCCTGCCCATTCCAAGTTTGGTTTTTTTTTTAATGTTAATTTTTCTTTTTGTGCTTTCATCCTCCATCTGGAAAAGGAGCCCCAGGGATGGGGGCTGGTAGCACTTGCGAAAACACAGAGATTTTGGTGAACATTACATCTGGTTGTAATTCTGGTTTCTTCAAACATGGTGCCCTTTGACAGCACTGCAAGGCTGAGTGTATGTGTGTGTTAAGGTACCCGGTTATTCTTATCCCACTTTGGTGTGCGGGACTTTAATGCTTTTGAGTGAGTATTCACCTCCAGCCATCAGGGTCCTGGTTTAGGCATGAGTGGCACCAAGTTGAGGAGTACTTACCTGGGGAGTTTGTTTGTTTTGATTCCACTATTGAATTTATGCTAATACTCAATTCAAGACAGCTGCTTGCATGAAACAGATCTTTGTCTTCTTTCATCTCTGTCATGAAATAGCCGAATTATGGAAACCAGCAGTATGGACCAAATAGCCAGTTTCCAAACCAGCCTGGTCAGTACCCTACTCCCAACCCTCCAAGACCCCTTACATCTCCCAGCTATCCTGGACAGAGGATGCCAAGCCAGCAAAACACAGGGCAGTACCCTCCTCCAACGGTCAACATGGGGCAGTATTACAAGGTAAGAATTTTTAGATTATCTTGTTGTGTTCTGGTAGACGTTTATGAATGAAGTCACATTAATGACTTCATAGATACTGCTTTTACATAATTAAAGAGAGAAAAAAGCACAGTGTTTTCAGTAATGTTTTGGTTATCACAGAATCAAGTCAATCAGCCAAGATGTGCTGTAACTTGGGGGCAGTTCATAAAGAAAATTGAATGTTACTGCAGCTCATTAGAGGCTTTCACAAGAAAATGTTGGGTTCGCTTGAAAATATAACGTGTAAAAAGAAGTACCTAGTGGGATTCAGGTGTAACATTTTTCACCTATTCATGGCACCCTGCAAGAATACAACTTTGGAAATTTGTAATAAACAAGTTCCACATTGCAGCATCCTAATTTCAGACCTCCAGTGGTCACTGTTGGATTAAGCCAGCCCAAACTTAAAAGCTGTTCCAGCTGTAGAATTCATCACTGAACTGAAGTTTGCATTATTTTCTTCGACCTCTCCCTCACCTTTTCTCCTTTTCCCTCTGTGCTGCTTGTTTTGGGCAAGAATTAGAATTGTTGAAATGTTGCCTAAAACCTGTTTAATGATACATCTTGAGCACTTTGTATTCTCCAAACTGAGTTTGTACTGAGGGCCTGCTGAGGTTTGACATCTTTGAAGTGCGCACAAAAGTG
The DNA here is from genome assembly GCA_013401275.1 of Pandion haliaetus. Lineage (NCBI taxonomy): Eukaryota > Metazoa > Chordata > Aves > Accipitriformes > Pandionidae > Pandion > Pandion haliaetus. The sequence goes on along the minus strand of VYZV01043826.1, from coordinate 149,947 downwards.
ATCTTTTGCATGCAGGTACTGCAGTGAGTATAAAAATGGGGAGGACCGTTGATGGTCTGACCTGCTTTTAAATCATTAGCTGTTGGAGTCTCTGGACTACGTTCTGATTTTGAATGGAGGCTGAAAGAATCTAAGTTGCACATTGGTGTTGAATTGGAATTGTTCCGGTATGACTCACACAGAAAACACCATTGAAAAAAAAGGGAAAACAAAACCCTTTACTATAGAGCATCTGTTCTACGTGCAACCAAGCTGTCCACTGTGGTACCCAAAGGAATGCCTGTTGCATTGTGGCAGCTTTTGCAGTAGACTGCCAGGAATAACACGAGGAGGACACAGATCCTCAACTCCTGTAATTCCAGTGCAGTCACTTATGCTAAAATGACACTAGAAGATCGCTGTGAAGTTTTTAAGTGACAGATTTTTTGATACATTTTACATGTGTTTATTTTAGATGGAGTTTAAGTTTTTTGTTTACAGGATAATTCTAACAGGGAATCTATGGTCTTTCCAATGCATCTCCTATTTTGTATTCAAATATCAACAGTTCTAGAAGCAGAAAATAAGAGACCTTGTTAAGAAGGGAGATTATCCTGGCTAGGGGAAAAATTCCAGCTTGCAACAGACAGGACCTGAACCTTTGGATTGTAGTGGTTGTGGAGATAGTAACTGTATGTGTTAAAGAAAATAGCAAAGATGGTTGGAAATGCAAATGCTTAAGGTTTCAGAAAACTCTCTTCTTATGTACTTTAGAGTATCCTAGGCTAGCAGTGCAGCATTTAGAGACAGAATCAGATTTGAAGTCCTGATACTTTGGCTGTCTGTAAAGATTTTCATCTTCTGACACTGTCATGTGTATGTGCTTGTGGTACACGAGCTGTTACAAGAGAGTGCCATGCAATTGCAGTTTTGTTTAATGTCAGCTTTCTTCGCATTGTTGTTACTGGTTTATTCTGTTAACTGCAACCATCCCCTTAACTACAAGAAACAAAACCAACAGTGTTTTAATACTATAGCTACCATTTATACTTAACTGTCCTTTTTCTCTTGGTTTGTCTTATTCAGCAGCAAACTAAGAACAGAATCGAATTGTAGGTACACAGAATAAAAGACATCCCCTGACCCCCAGAGCCTTCATTCTGAGTAGATGAGTTGGATAGTGGTGGAAGAAAGGATAGATGGAAGTAAAAGGAACACAGACATTCTAATTGCATGTCTTTGGATTTTTTTTCATGTAGGCTTTTGTGCACCGGGGCTGTTTTGGGAGGAAGCCAGAGAGATACAAAGGGCTGGGTGGGTTGTGGTGGTGTGGAAAAACTGAAGCGAATGGCTGGTTGGTTTTGGAAAGAGAGCGTTCAGAGGAACGTGATAAGCCTCTTGGCAGCCTTGCTTGTATCTGGTCATTGCCTGAATTAAGCTCGCTGGTCTGCTGGTTTCAGTTCCTGCTTTTCTCTTCTAGTCTGCCCCTTCCCCAAAGGCCTCATGGGACATCCTGTGGTTTCTTGCCCTTCTGGAGACAAAGGGGCCTCCCTGCCTTGTTTGTAGTCTTTGGTGTTTGATAGTAATGCAGTTCACAAGGCTTTATTATTCTTATTTTCAGACTGCAATAACAATGTGATGTTATTTATTTTCTAGCCATCAAGGCCTGTACCTGTGGCAAATTACCCTCATTCACCTGTTCCAGGAAACCCCACGCCACCTATGACTCCAGGGAGCAATATTCCTCCATACCTGTCACCTAACCAGGATGTCAAGCCACCATTCCCACCTGACATTAAACCAAATATCAATGCTTTACCACCACCTCCAAGTGAGTAGCAAACAGAATGCCCCCGCAGTCATTTATTGTCCCTCTGTTCTCTGCCACATGCATATCAGAGTCTGGAAACTAGCTCTGATTTCTGCTCTGGGAGAGGCGCAGATTGCTAAGTTGTGATAGGTGGCATGCACGCTGCAGGCTCACTAGAGCCAGTGGACAGGAAAGAAAAAGGTTACTATCCCGTCCTAAAATACGGTATCGGAAAACTTCTTCCAGGTTAAACTTGCAAGGATTTTACTCCTGAAGTATTCCTTTGATACGCCTCCTGAAGATAAAACACTTGATTTTGGGTTGCGCTATGTGTGCTTGGTAGGCTTGTTTATTGTACGAACTTCCGTTGTGGTCTGTTTTGTTCAAGGGCAAAGCCATTCATTGAACATCACTGCAGAATAGCGTAAAATGTGAATATTTATAGCGGTGTCTCTATTGTGATCCATACAGGCTTCTTAAGAATATTTAGTAGTATGCCAGAAAAATGATATACGTTCCTTTCAAAGCCACTCAACGTCACAGTTACGTTTGGCTGGGAACAGGGCAGGAATAACAAGATCTCTCTGGCTGTATACCAGCACAAGATATTTGAGGTTTTGAAGCGACTGATGAACAATAGGAGATATAATTTACGAGGGAACTGGGAGTACCTTTATGTTTTCTGTAAAATAACTGCTGCTGCATTAGTGTTCTGCAACTGGTGTTTGGAGTTCAGGATAGCTGAAAAATGAAGTATAAGAAGGTGGCCTGCAGTATTACTTGGGCAAGAACACAGCATTTAAAGACATTTGGACTTCATTGATTAGCTGTAAGTTACCACAAAACCTCGTTTTATGAGATCAGATAGTAACTGAATACCAGTGTCTTTGTTCATTGGATAGTTTCAGCTGTTGGAACTAATTGGGTAATGTTGATCCCAGTTCAAAGCGGGGAAAATAAGCATTATCACAGTTTGCCATAATTAAGACATTTGTTGTCAGTCTTCTGCCAACGGAGTAAGCTTGGACACAGAACCTATCCAGTAATAAAAACCAAGAATTCTTGCCATGCCTGGTTTCTGTTTGTGGCTGGAATGCTAAGGTCCTAATGTTAAGTGTGGGAGAAAGGAAGACTTTGGTTTGCCATCGCTGTCAGTTTAAGCCCTGTCACTTTTATCAGTTAGATGATGTAGTTACCTGTGATTTTCTTTTCTGTGTGTATGAACCTGCTAAGTTAGACCCACTAGCAGGTCACTGTGCCATTTGTTACTATTTTGTATAAATATACACATTATTATTACACTGCAGATGCTAAAGGGAAAGTTCACGCTTTCTCTCCCTCTTCGATCCCAGCCAACCACAATGATGAGCTGCGTCTGACGTTTCCCGTGAGAGATGGTGTTGTACTGGAGCCCTTCCGGCTGGAACACAACCTGGCAGTCAGTAACCATGTCTTTCACTTACGGCCAACTGTTCATCAGACACTGATGTGGAGGTAAGCTCAGCCTTGCTGTGAGGAAGTCTTGCAACCAGTGATGGAGGAGTGGCAGGCCAGATAAGCTTCATTTAGGTTTGCCATGAATTTAGCTTTAAAAATTGGGGCCTCGATAGGAAAAATGCCCTTTAAACTCACAGATACTCTCACCTGTCACTTTCCAGAGACAACACATTCTAAAATGCTTCCTGATCTGTGTTGCGTCTCCTTGCTGATAGCACACGGCATGTAGTGTTTGAAAAATCACTGTAACTGTTCCATCGTTTCTGCTCTGGGTGGAATGGGTGTGGGACATGCACGACCGATGCTGTTACAAACTTCCTTTTGGGAGGCTCTGAAGTCCTAGGTGCTTTGTGGCCTGTGAAATGTTAGTTGCAGGAGTAACTACGCAGGGCTGTTACAGTTTATGCTTAAATTAAATGGTGCAGAGTATCTGATAATGAAAAATAACACACTAATGAAGGACCTGATTTAGAGGCTTGGTAAAATCATTTGGAAAGACAAGTGCTTAAATCCTCCAAACTTTAGAAACTGACTTCCGAAATTCCCCCTCTCCTATGATTCCATAAGTAAGGACAGGTCAGAAATATAGGAGCATAGCTTTCCACGTACAAAAGCTTCTGGTTTCCGCTTACAGCAAGTACTACTTTCCAGCACAGAGGAATAGTTTTCCTGCGTGGTGCCTTCCTGCATTTAATACAGATCTGCGTAAGTGATTCCAGGTTATGTCCTGATTCCACCATGCTCGTGGAGGTGCTTTAGATGAAATGACAAATCAGACCCTTTTTTTAATATATATATGTATATATATATTTTCAAATACCACAGAATAATTTTGTCTCCTTGTTCTGTTTTTCTCAGAAAGCATCTCAGTGTTTATCCTGGCTGCTGACAACACTGTTTGAGCCTGTCTCTGTGCCCTGTGGGGGCTGGTTAGTTGCTCAGGATCTTGTACGGAGGTTGTTTCACAGGGGTAGCAGCTGAGATGGTAAAATGCAGCATCTTAAGCACATTTTCCGTTATGCCTGCCTCGCTTTCAGTTTCTTCCCGAGCCTGGACCACATACCCCCTGGCCTTAATGGGAGTGATAACTTGTAGCTTCAGCTTTTTTTCCTGTTACGTTTTTTTTCACATTCACTGGAATCCACTTGAGACTTCTATTTCCATGGTGTGGAAGGCATGAGGTGGGCAGAGAGGTGCGCTCGGTTCCCTGCTCCAGGGACAAACTCTGGCTCTAAAGCTGAGGCTTGATGTGGGATGCAGAATTCCTTGCTGCCACAGTACCCCCCTACCCTGAGGTAGCCTGGGATTTGGAAGGGCGGGAGATTGCAGGCAGACCACATCCAGTAATTAACACCTAACTTTGAGGTCGGTTATTGCTTACTTGCATTTCATTATCATGGAGTACTCGCAGCAGAGGGAGTTTTGGCAGTTATTTGTTGGTTCTTATTAATAAGTAATCACTGCTGGGGATTGTGCTGGCTCATTCAGTAGATTTATAGTGCTGCACTGAGGCATGAGGCTGTTTCTTAATATCTGTTCTTTCTTTCTTTCTTCCTTAGCTCACCAAACACATAGCCTTTATTTAAACTTATTTTAATGAAGACTCATAGGTAAACTGTGCTCAGGTCTGCTGTTTTGAAAAGCTTGTTAATAGTGGGGAGAACGGATGGTCCTGTAATGAAGTCATTTCACATTTAATTCAGGGCTGGATGGATTCCAGAAAAATGAATTAGTCGCATGTGTGGATGGATTTTGGTTTTGTAAAGAATGGTGGAATCGAGCCAATTCTTGGTATTTTTCTGCCAGTTAAAATATTCGGCAAAATGTCTCACGTGTACGCACATAATTAATAGCAATGCAACTATTTTTCTTCCCGCTGGGAATTTTTCGTGGTTACAAGAAACAGAGAAACGTTGAAGGCAGGGAAAATGTCGCCTTGAAGCTGGTTCAGTCTTAGCACTGCTCAGTTATTAATAGTGTCCCTCGGTGAAGACACTGCATGCTAAGAACATGAACATCTCCTGAGCTGTGTCACCACTCTGTGACATTCAGCAGGCCTGCTCAGAGTCCCTGGGAACACACTTAATCTGCTTGGGTTTTATATCAGAGGTACCAAACCTTGCTTCCCTCCGGGTTTGGGTGACTGCAGTGTGTTCTTGTGAGGCGAGAATCTCCAGTGGATCTTGCAGAGAGAGCTTCCAAAAAATTCTTAATAAAATCTTGAAAAAAAGCCTGGAAAGACTTGATATAGATGGATTATGTTGAAAGGTCAGGTAATTTGTATTCTATACCTTTCTTTTTTTAAAAAAAAAAACACATTTTTATCCAGTGCTAAATCTTGATGTTTTGAAATCCAGAAAAGGCAATGTTAAGACAGAATTGAAATCTCTGGGTTTGGGTAAGGAAGATGGCAGTTAAGGTGATGATCTCCTGAATGAGTTGTTCCTCATGGATCTTACAAGGATATCTTCCCTCAGACAAGATGAAGAAATGAGCACCTAGATTTTCAAGCATAAAAGATAAACATTCAGCTGTCTTGCTGTCACGAACAGCAGTATCCTGACATTTCAGTTCAGTTCTTCATGTTCTTTTAAGTTTCTTCTTCAAATTACTCATTCCTAACACAAGGTTAACATCCATGTATGAAACTGAAGTCATAGTCTCTACCCACTTAATTTGTGATTAACTTAATCTCAGTGTCTTCCTTTTTTGGAGGTGTTACAAAACTGATTTTTGAGGAGCTAAACAGTGCATGGAAGTTATTATTAGAGAGGTGGGAGGAATTCATGCTCTGAAAGAAGGTCTAAATTGGGTAGATTTAATCCACAGCTGTGTTAATTTGGAATCACACAAACAAAGGGGGTAAAATACAGAGGTAATTTTATTTCAGTTGATTTACCTGTTCCAAGGCAGGATTAGGCTGTACCTGTATTTTGTCTGACAAGAGTTCATTCAAATGTTCTTTTAAATGCTCTGAAGTAGTGAAGAACCCACAGTCTTCCAGCACAACCCACTGCAGCGTATCACTTTCTTGTTCTTAACACACAGGAAGGACCTACCTGATGTTAAATTTTTTCTTTCTGCAGCAACATTCCGTGGTCTAGTTTTGCGGAGTGGTTTGAGATGTTCCCTTGGGAAGTCCTTTATAAGTGTAAAATATTAACAACAACTTTGTGGCATGCTTGCATGATTAACTCATCGTGACTTGCTTCTGTTAAGGGCTTTTATGAAGAAAGTATGTTATATACTTCACTGGCAATAATTCTAGAAAAATAATCTGATTGATAAAGAAAAAGTGTTCCTAGCATCAAAACAACCTCCCTCTGCAATGTGAGAGCAAAGTTAAAGGAAGATTTATTGGTTGTTGTACAGGTCTGACTTGGAATTACAGTTCAAGTGCTATCACCATGAAGACAGACAAATGAACACAAACTGGCCAGCTTCAGTCCAGGTCAGCGTTAATGCAACCCCACTTACCATCGAACGTGGTGACAACAAGACATCTCATAAACCTCTGCACCTCAAGCACGTCTGCCAGCCAGGAAGAAACACGATTCAAATCACAGTCACAGCATGTTGTTGTGTAAGTACACTGAGCTCACGGCTGCAGCTGCTGATGCTGAGTTTGCCATTTAGTACAGTTTGCAAATGTTGCCTTAGCTGAAAGAGCCTTACTCTCATTTTTTTCCACGCGTTTTTCTGGTAAGGTGCTTGTCTGATTATCTTGACACTGTCAGAGTGCTAATAGGGAAATTTTTTCTGCTGAATTATTGCAGAATGTAGTGGTGTCTTTCTGATGTCTCTGAAAAGGCTTGTGGTCTAGGTGAGGAAGGAAGTTTGATCTCCTGCCTTTTTAGCATGTGCCTGTGTAACAAGGTGGCTAAAGTGTATTATTGTAGCAGTAGATGATTGTGATGCAGACTGTTGTCCGGTACTAATTTCATTTACTGAGGGTATTAAACTGTGTTTCGTTTGACATGAGAACATCAACACCATAATCATTGGCGGTGGTGATGATTTTTTCAAATAGCTTTTCAGATGAAAAAACTCATACTCCGTGATGCACTCCAGACCATGCAACTTTCCCCTTTCTCCTTTTCCATGGTTTAGTACTCTCGGGGACAAGTACTCTATTTTTAATGCAGACTGTTGCACACATACAGTCTAAGCTTTTGACTGTTCTGTTGGTCACTGACAAGAAAGCAAGCTGCTGCCTCTCCCAAGGTCACAGCGTGAAGCACTTTGACAAGAAGCCATCCACCCATTTTGCTTTACTTCGCACTGATGTTTCTCCACATAATGTCATTTATCTGGTGGCTAAGAGCAGGGGCAGCATCCTGTGAATCCACAACAAGCTCTGTGTTGGGGAAGAAGATTCAGCTGGTTCCAGACACATCAGTAGCAAATCGTTTTTGCAACTTCCAGTGTAGTCTGAGGGCAGGCAGGTAGGCTAGACTGTGTCAAAGAATCCAGGGTTTTAAAAATAAACTCTGATGTCAGAGATGAATATGTCAGCCCTATGTATTCTGAATATTAAGGAGGGAGAAAATGCAGAAGAAGTTTGCTTTTTTTTAAAGCCCTTGTATCCATTATGCTCCTGGAGCATAGAATAACACATACTGCACAGCGTGCAGAAAATCCCTAAGGGAGCGCATGTGTGCAGCAGAGCAGAACCAGCTTTCGTATTTAAGCATCAGGTCTTTATGGAAGCCACGTGTCCAAGGAAAAAATGCAGCTCTGTTCAGCAGTGTATTTACCATGTGCATTTGGTTCTATTGGTAACAAAATGCTTTTTCTTTCAGTCACACTTGTTCGTGTTGCAGTTAGTACACCGGCCATCAGTTCGCTCTGTACTTCAAGGTCTACTAAAGAAACGCCTCCTCCCAGCAGAACATTGTATCACTAAGAGTGAGTTTTCATTTTGTGTGGGTGATGACTTTCTGGAATGCCTATGTTCAGTTGTGGTATGCTATTTCTACACTAGATTTACTTGCTTATTGAAAACGTCAAGGTGCGCTTGTCAGGAATTTCCAGAACATCACATGTGTAGATTAAATCCTTGCTATCCTCAAGTGTTGAGGGCTATTTGGGTGGGGGTAACAAAGTACCAAGGACACAAGCTTAGTTCCCAATGAGGACTCTCCCGTTCCAGGAGAATCTCTCTGGCATTTCGCCAGTGTTTGTTTTTGACTTGCCTAAAAGCCCCATGTAGAAAGATTATTCTGTATTTATTTAGGGCTGCTTTAAGTGTTTGTATGGCACTTTATTTGGTTGAGTGTATAGCTGATATGCATGTGTGTGATGGTTTGTTCAGGAGAATGTTCTAAATTACACAGAATACACCTATGTGGATAAATTGTCCATTAAATTGGCCCTTAAATGTTGAAGCGTTGGTCTTTCAGGTTTCTACGTTAGAATTTACAGAACACGTGTTTTTTCTCACACATACACATACCCTCTTCCTAAACAGTAAAGAGGAACTTCAGTAGCGTAGCAGCTTCCTCTGGCAACGCGACACTAAACGGGGAAGATGGAGTAGAGCAAACTGCTATTAAAGTGTCTCTGAAGTGTCCGATCACATTCCGGCGGATTCAGCTCCCAGCAAGGGGTCATGATTGCAAGCATGTACAAGTGAGTAGATGCCAGTGGCCTGGCAGTATTCTCTCAGCCATGTGTTGTTACCATACCTTTAGCTTGGTTATTGTATGAGAGAGCCTAATGAAATGGGGTTTCTTTGTATCTATCAACCTATATAATTAACTATATATATATGTTTAATGTAGAGGGAGAAAGTAAGCTATTTGGTTCAGTTTTCAGTGCTAGTAGGCTTTGTTCATGGCAGTTTTACTTTTCTCCAACTGATTCAGCTAATAAAGTATTTCCNACCTAGTGCTTTGATCTGGAATCTTACTTGCAACTGAACTGTGAAAGAGGAACTTGGAGGTGTCCGGTATGCAAGTAAGTGCAACCATACTACATGAAATGCAGTTGTACACGATTTGACCAAATTCAGATCGTATTTAAAGTCATGGAGGGGAGAAAAAGGAAGTGCTAGCATGAAGTCCAATGAGAATTCTGCAATATTTCATAAAGTGAAGAAACACCCTGGATTATTAGAAATTTAAAAGCAGATAACAAGATATATTTTCTCACAAAATACAAAATCTGCGAGCTGTTATTAGAGGCTATCAGTGGGTTGTGCAGAGTTCAAAAGAAGCCCAAATATTTACATTGATAAGACATTTATCTACATAAATGAATGAACTGGGAGTTTGTCTTCCCCTAGATTATGAAGTATAAACAACTACCAGACAACAACACGCCATGGCAAAAGAATGGGTAGTCTATTCTAGAGTTATTTTTGTATAATTTTCATGTTGTAATGCGCAAATTACTGAAATTCAAATATGTAAATACTAAAGTGTTCAGCATCCAGCTGAACATTAAGTAAGGATGCCAAATAACTGTCTCGGGTACTGTGCTTTGAGTCACAGTTACACAGTTAATGGCAGTGTTCGAGGAGAAGGGGGATTTTGGAGACTGCAACATTTCCCAGTAATTACGTAGGCAATGAAGTTGGATCCACCAAGGTCAAAGTCAACATCAAGTGCAAATCAAAGTGAGAGCAGAAAGCAGGAAGGATTCTAGTGCAGAATAAGGCTGATTTTAAAAAAGGTAAAAGATTTCTAAGGAGCAAAAGTTTGGAGTGATTGCTTAAAGGAAAAGAGGAATAGCTTGGCATACTTTCAACCTTATGCTTTGACCAGAGAGCTAGTATACTGCAGAAGAAATGGAACAAAAAGCTTGGAAGTGGTTACAGACTGCCCGTTCTTACGCTTAAATGGGCAGAAAGAATCACAGAATGTCTGCAGGCCAGTTCAGTGTCTGTAACCTACTGTGCTCAGTCCACAGGGTTATGAGTTTGTTCCAGCCTCAGCTGAGGAGCCAGGGCTCTTTAGCTCAAGCAGCTGTAGCTGTAGCAGCTTGTACTTCAGCTCTGCAAGTCTCCAGTTCAATCCCTGCTGCACCAGCTGATGTTAGGTAAAAACAGGAGCGGAGACTGGCCATTCTATCTGCTTCTGTGGACACTGCAGGCTTGAGATGAGCTTGTTTCAATGACTATCCATGGTTGATACATATCCTAAAGTGCAGGTGCTTTCTCTGAACTCCCTGAATCTTACCTGTCTTCTAAGTTAGGCTAAAAATATCACAAGAATCAAATGTCTTGTTTCTTAATTTATGTATTCATGCATCCAGGCCAAAATTTTTGTCCTGTTTCTCTGAGTCTGAGCACCTGCATTCAGATCTAAGTGCCTATGTAACTAACTCATTTCTGCTTTTGTTTTGTTCTGTCCCCATCTGTGCTGATCTTAGGTAAAATAGCTATAAGACATAGTTACTTTGAAGCCGTATTACTGTGTAGCTCAAAAAAACAAAGATCTAATTTGAAAAAAAGAGAAAAAAAGTGCTAGGTGATGATCACAGGAGAGATCTGCTATGTTTGAAAAGCCTTTAAATTCACAATATATATCACTAAAAAAATTATTTAAAGGATGTGAACAGCTTGTGGACACACACAAGTAGATATATCCTTATCTCATGTATTTGATGTAGAACACTATTTTTCTGGTAATGCAAATGTAGAACTAAAACTGCCCCAAATCATTCCTAAATTATGTGTTACAGATAGTAAGTTGGTGGATTCTAGTCTGCTGATTTTATCAGTAACCTATCCTTCTTCCATCCCTCTCTTACACAAGTGTAGCGATAGTTTAACGTGAGGTTTGGGGTTTTTTTCCTTTCTAGTAAAACTGCTCTGCTGGAGGGCTTGGAGGTTGACCAGTACATGTGGGGTATTCTGAACGCTATACAAAAGTAAGTGAACTTACTCATTTCTGATATCCAAGACTAAGCAACTAGGAGATATGTTAATGAGCGCTGAGATAGCCATGCCAAAGTAAGTCTTCGTGACTGAACTTGAATATTCTATTTCATGGCTCCTTGGTGGAGTTAGTGATACAGTGAATGACTTTCCATCTACTTAATAGATCTTGTTTGCGTTACGTCTTGATGGCAGCCTCACCAATGAGGCAGAGGGAAGCGTGGGAATGGAGGACTGAATGATTTCTTGTATTTACAAGTAGTCCCTCTGATTCACATGTGGCAGAACACATAGATATGTTTGGATTTTGTTGTGTGGATAAACACAGAAATCTGCTTTCACAGTTGCCTTTTTTAAAACTGGCTTTCGGCACAGCCTTGAGGACTGAAAGATCTCGAGGTCTTATTATAGTAGAGCATTTCAGAACTTTTGTTAGTTACCATGCACATTGTATGGAAACTTCAGCAGAATTGATGAAGAAAAAATAATAAGCAATTAATTTGCAAAAAATTTCGCTTTATTTACAGCTCAGAGTTTGAAGAAGTTACCATTGATCCAACTTGCAGCTGGAGGCCGGTCCCTATAAAGTCAGATATTCACATCAAAGACGACCCAGATGGCATTCCCTCAAAGAGATTTAAGACCATGAGTCCAAGCCAGATGATCATGCCAAATGTGATGGAGATGATTGCAGCTTTGGGTCCTGGCCCATCACCTTACCCATCCCTACCTCCTCCTCCAGGAGGCAACAGCTCCACTGAATATGGTAACCAAGGTTAGTTTTACAGCTTTGTGCACCCAGGCGGTCACTCTAGAAGTCAGTGGTTCGGTCAGCTTTGTGATTCAGGTATGTCAGTGCACCTTCTCGGAAAGGTGCATAAGGAAAGCAAATTGTATGGCTGCATTTCTGAAATTCTGCATCAGTCTTTTCATTTAAGGTTCATCTGTTTAGAGGAAAATATATTTTTAGTAAGGAAATTGGTGCTTGTCGTATTTATTGCCGTGCAGCCCTCCCTGAATCAACATTGTATGTTACCTTATATATCCATGCCCTGCCACAATATACATCTTTCCTCATTTTTTCTGTCCGTTTTCCTTCTGTTCCACTCTCATCCAAGTGAAGGCTCCTAGTGCTACAGAAGCGACAAAGTAGAGAACCTGACCCATTAACCCTGCTACTTGGGCCACTAAACTTTAACTTGTGGCTGAGTGGGTGACCTTTGGTAGGCCACCCAGAAAGTGGATGATTTTTAACTGCTTTGCAAACACGTTTGCATTAGAAAATTACTTTTGAGTTCCTCTGCCCATGTGCTGCCAGACTGTATTTAGTTCCCTGTTTCTCCAGCAGTGGAGATACATTTTCAAATGACTGGTATATTGTGAATAACTTAATTATGGTGACAATTCTGAGAATATGAAACCAGAGACTGTTTCTTTTGCAAGTAATATGATATGACTCAGTTCAGCTCTGGGAAAAGACCAACTGTTCGCACCATCAGAATCCCCAAATTGATTACAAGGTGATATATGTGCTTTTTGCAGGCATTTGAAGAAAAATATAGATTGCATGCAAAATATGGTTAATTTGCTCCTGTGACTGCAAAACTGATGGCAGATGATAAAACTTTGTAGGTTTTCAGACAGATGAATGATTACTATAACAAAGCCAAGAGCACTGAATCACAAATTTTTCACTCGTTTAGTAGGAGTGAAGTGCAGTCAGAGCATGAGAACAGAGCTGTGTATTCTTCATCATCTTTCTAGCTTATAATCAGGAACGGACAGGGTAGTCACGTAAAGCAGGGTTTAGGGTTTGTGTAACGATTGCTGCCTAGACTGCTACTTCCCTGCCTTCCCTTGTGGATCCTGTAGCAGAGGTAGTCATTGCTTCTCGGAGCCCTGACTCATCAATGGCAGCTGGAACCCGCGCTCTCCTATTTCCCCTGCAGTAAGCAAATCAATGCAGAGCACCAGATTATCCTAAAAGTCTTTATAGGTCTGTCCCTCACTATGCGGCAAAACTCTTGCCCCAGAGGAGGGCATGCTGCTCCTTGGCTGTAACTTCCTGGGCATACTGCCTTGCATCTTCATTCTCCATCAATACATGCAATGAAAGTTAGTGTTTACAGTTAGGTAATGTCCTCTGATTAACACTACTCTAGAGCAAAGTAGTAGTAGTAGTAGTAGTAGTAGTAGTAGTACTGCTGTCATTCATGTTTATTTGGGTTTTACAGTAAGCATACTGGAGTTTATTTTGCAAATGTAACAAGTACTCAGTAATATAAGACCTTATTCCAGCTCACTGCTATTAAATCTTTCCTGAGAAGCAAGGCAAGACCAGCTATATTCTGTGAGACGCATCCAGTCTGCAGATTAACAAAATGAGAATTAGTAAGGCTCTGCAGTATTTACATGATAGATCAAAGTCCTGACTTCTTTGAGAAATACTCTTACATGGCTAATGACTTCTATTCCTCTGAGATTAAACTTCTGCTTGTGAAGCTGTGCTAAAGAGCAAATAATGCAGCTACTTCAGTTTGTCAAACTCCCTTCTTGACTTGAACATTTAAAGCTGCTGTACGTAGCTGACAAACTGCAGGCTCTCTGTGCAAGCTCCAAAGCTATTCTATTATTTCAGAGCTCAGTATCATCCAACTCAGTTGCTTATATGAAATAGCTGAGTGGCTTTAGTTCAATTTTTGCTCTTCATAGCAAATAAGCCACCAGAGTTGGTATCTCAGTTGGAAGTGTTAACAGAGGGATCTGGAGAGAAAAAATACGGAGAGTAAAATCCCTGTATTGGGATACATGCTTGCTTTAGGATTCAAGTGAAGATCACTGGGCTGAGGTGGGATGGATCAAAACGTACCGATGATGGTCATACAGTACTTGTCCTGCAGATCAGCAGGGGACTCCAGGCTTGTTGCTAGATGCTAGATCTGTGGAGTAAGTCCAGATCATTTATTCTGGATTGGTGTGGAATTTTGGCACTTTGGAGAACATTGTTTCAGGCTGAAGTTAAGTGGTTTTCATAAATTCACTAGTTTTTCATTGCGAGCATAGATACCCACATGCTGAAACACAGGCTACAGGCAGCCAGTTTGTAACTCTGAAGATGTAGATGCAAGAGGGGAAAACCAATGTTATATTTGGGACAGTCAAGTGAATTTTATTAGGTTTTGTGGGAGCAAGGAGAATTACATCACAAACCCCAATTAGACATGAAGGCCTCTTTTGCGTTATCGTAACGGAAGTTGCCTGTTTTTAGTGCAGAAGAAGAGATAAAATAGATGCTATGCTATGAACTGGTACTGTGGCATCTTCCCGATACAGTTCTGTCAATTAGCTTCATCAGAAACTGAAGCAATGCTGCAATCTTACAGAGTGCATAGAAGCGTAGAAATAAATAACACAGATGTCCTATAAATAATTTTGGACTTGGGCAGTCAGTCTCAGTTGCACTGAAATGCTTCCAAATGCAAATATTCCATAGAATTTAATATCCCTTTCACTTCTCAATTTGGTTAAGTTTATGTGGTGACTCGACAGTAGTTTTTCAAAATGCCAGCAGTTTTCAATTAGTTACAACATGTACATGAATTATTACGGCAGCCAGTATTTGAAAGCTGAGTGATTTTTTTTCCTCCCTATTCCTTCAGCTCACTCCAGCAGTGTGGAGCACGGTGTTGTCATGTTCAGCATGGCAGTTGCCCTGTGCTGTGCAGGGAGGATACCATGCCACACAGCTTTTACAGGATACTCTGAGAGATCAGTGTTGGGAAACAAATAGTTTCTTTCATATCACATCTGTTTCTCTTTTAGGCAACAGTTACCAAGGTCATGGCAATTTTGACTTCCCGCACGGGAATCCTGGTGGCACGTCTATGAATGACTTCATGCATGGGCCACAGCTGTCACATCCCCCTGACATGCCGAGCAGCATGGCAGCTCTCGACAAACCTCTCAGTCACCCCATGCAGGAATCTGTAAGTAATGGTGCTGTGGATATAGATTTTTCTTTTGTGGGTGTAAGGAGCTCTCGTCCAGCGAACGGACTTGCCTTGTGAACTGCTTTTACTTTTTGTGGATTCCTCACTTTGGAAGTTTGTGAAATAGAGTAGTCCTGAGAAATGCCAAAACTGCCATTTTTAGTTTCTGGCCTTTTCAAGTTTTTTGGAGAAGCATTTCTGAGCTTTTCAAATTGTCATTTAAGCTTGTTTATCTGAAAGAGACAACCTGGCTTGGTGTACTTGTGTTAATCATTGTGCTTTGCTTTGACACCTGAAAAAAAACTAGACTTCATTCCCTAGGCCAGCAGGGTCTACGAATATCCATCTTCAGCAGACAGCTTGTTTATAGCAAGACATTGACTGACTTCAAAGCAGGGACAATATCTTCCCTGGCTTTGTCCCTTAGGGCAAAATTTGCATCAAAGCATTTTGAGAGGGAATTCTACCCAAGTAGCATGAAAGGCACCTTTAAGCTGTTGGGAATAGGACAAGCCTGTAGATTTCAAGGAGAGACGCTGCCAGTGGTCTGAGAGTGTATCAGTGTAAGAGACTACAAAATGGAGGTTCCTCAGGCCTCAGATGGAGAGGCAGAACTGCGCGTTGGGAAAGCAGCTTGCTCAGAGCACTGGGTTATATATACAGAACTTCGTATCTCCAGAAAATGCAGTACTGCAGCAGCTAGGTGATAGAAAAGCTACCAGCAGAGTTTTAGCTGTTAGGCACGGCTAGTCATCTATTTTAACTCCCGGGGGCGGGGGGGGTGGGGGGTGTATACATCCTTTTATATTCATTTAAGTTACAGGGCAGGGGCTTTATAGTGTGCTGTTACTGCACAGGAAGGATGTTTAACTTGACAAGTCATCTGTGCCGTGTCTTTAGTGAATACTAGAAAGTACAATTTCAGAATGTAATGAGGAAATGTGGTAGCAGATGCTCAGCAAAAGCCTGCTCAGTCAATGTCTCCTCTAACTGGCAGTGGGTTTTTCCAAGGAGGATGGTGAGAAATAGGAAGAGAGTGGAGAGAGAGTTCTTAGTATAGCTTGGAGGGAGCCCAAGTAACAAGACTGTCTGCAAAAGAAGAGTCCAGAAACTGTAACGACTTTAACACTTTACAGGCTAATAAAGGACAGAACAAACATGCTGTAAACTTAATTTTACGTTGGCAAATTCCACGTACTGAGCTTAAAGAGCAGTCTGAATCACCTGCATGAAAACCAACCATGCAGTATTAGAATATAGCAGTGAGGGGAGATACTACCAACCTGAACCACTCACAGCTGCTTTCCTTTGAATCAAAGCCACAGGGAATTATTCTTTGCCTCCCATTACCTGACACCTACCTCTTGACTTCATCAGTTAGTGGCTGTACCTTTGCTATAGTAGTTGTCCCAGTGAAATCTCTGAAGCGGTAGGGATATGAAGTGGTTGAATACGAAAGTGAAGAATCTGTGGCTTTCTGAAAATGGGACTGCGTACAGATGATAGCAAAGGTGAAAGTTGTTCAAGGCTGTGCATGTTTCAGAGCTGCAAGAGGGTATTTGGGCAGATGTTAATAGATTTTTGGTTCTGTGGGCCAGTCTGTAGCAAGTCTGATACTTGCTTATGATAGCTGGCAGTTAAAGTAAACCTTTGCCTCACTTCTCCTTCATCTATCATGATATGCAAGGTATACCGTTTGGCAACGGGAAGCGGCACTAAAGCAAGGTTCCGCCTAGTTTATGTCAGTGGCTGATTTTCTCTAATGAGGATCTGTTTTCATAGCACAAGGGAATTAGATTGACCTTGTCAACATAGGCGCATAGTCTTCAGGCCACATTTGAGGACTGCTAGCGCTCCCATACAGCTTCTTCAGTGTTAAGTCTCTTGTTTTTCTCTTTCTCTCCTTTTCTCCTTCTTCCTTTCTTCTCTCTCAGAAATGAACTGTTTGTCTGTAGCAGACACTCAGGAAAGGCAGCTTTAAAATTACTGCTTTTGGAGAAATGCATGCCATTAACACGTTCCTAAATTGTGTAGCTGAATGTCTTTGGACAGACGTCTCTGAAAATAACTATAAATCACATTGCGTAATTGAACTAAGGTTTTAAGATATTGCCTGTGCTCTTGTCTGGCTTTCTGTCTTTCCTTTTTACATGTTTAATGTGTATTTTGTTTTCATCTGCTACTCACTTTGACCATTTCGCGTTTACAAGGTGAGTCGAGATCAGATGTTTGGTCCTTTTAGACCTGAGGTCTATCTCTAACTGGAGCTGAATGCTGCTGAGGAAGCTCCTAATTTTCCTGTTATGAAGATTTATGTGTTGGCCCTTATATAATGGTAGGCAGAGAAAGTTGACCCCTCCAGACATACTCCGTAGGTCGCTCCAGGAAATGCAGATGTGTTTGCCCAGTGTAGGTAGGGCTGGGTAGCCAGGGCTGGATCATCAGAACTACCTTCTCTCAACACTGCTGTTCCGCTCCTGTGGAAGAAAAAATCAAGACCTGAAACATGGCTAGAAGTAGTAAGTCTTCCACAGTGTAAAGTGTTGTGGGAACTGTAGAACAGGTGCTTCTATGTCAGCGCAAGATTGCTACAAAATAGCTGCCACAACTACATCATGTTTGTTTTCAGAAATGGTAAACAAGTTTTAGACTAAGGTGAGTTCAGAGTTAGCTCTAGCTTAGTGCTTATTGCGACAGTGTAAGGAGTGGTACATGACAGAGCAATGGATGGTCACGCCACAGTTTCATATACACAAGGAGGTGATACGAGCTGGTGCCACTGTAAGAAGTCATTGCTCTTGTTTCTATACTCACTTTTTGTCTCTCTCACACCAGCACAAGTGTTATTTGAGCCATGAAGTGATCTGGATCTGGGTACTGATGTGATTGAAAACTACTTCAGAGGGGTGGGGAAGTTTAGCTTTGATCCGTGTCAGTTCCTCAGCTGAGTTCACTGCATGTCTGCACGGATGCATCCGATGACAAAGGCATGGATGGGAAAAGTGGCCAAGAACAGCAGTGGGGCAGGACTGCGTCTTTCGGTGGTTCTGCCAGGTAACCCAGCAAAAGAGTTGGTAAAATTATGAGCCCAGTAACGGAGAGAGATATTATCCATCGACTTAATCTGCTGATCTTGTTTTTCGCTATCAGTTTTATCCTGAGATAAAAGGAGCATTGTTTTGCCGCTGGCAGGTCCTGTTGCTCTACAGCTATACATCTCGGCACTCCTAGAGGTCACTGTTGGGCTCGTAAAGAGTTCTGTTGTTTTG
Source organism: Pandion haliaetus (assembly GCA_013401275.1). NCBI lineage: Eukaryota > Metazoa > Chordata > Aves > Accipitriformes > Pandionidae > Pandion > Pandion haliaetus. The sequence continues at coordinate 131,521 of VYZV01043826.1, read as the reverse complement.
TGCTATTAAGCTGAAGATGTAGTTGTGTCCGCTATAAGCTTTTCTTTTACAGATTGTAAATGTTTTAAGAGTGCCAAAGTTTATGCTCCTAAACACAACTCTGGAATTATTTTGCTATGGAAGCAAAGGCAATTTTGCTAGACACTGTGTTCATAGTGTGGGTTAGTGTTTTTAAAATGAAATTATGGGAGTTGCAGACGCAAGCTGAATATACACAAAGTGTATTGCTTAGAATCTTTTTGCACCACGGCAAACTTATCATTAGTTAGCTGAATGCAAATAGAAAAACGTTGAAGTCCTGAGCATTTTTCTTTCTCACAGGTAAGCTGGTAGAGTCTGTGGCCTAAGTCAGATGGATTTTGAACCTATGATGGCTGTTTAAGATTATGGTGGCCCTCAGTCTTAAAATGCACGATTACTCCCTACCCAACAGTTACTTCAGGGCCCAAGATACTGCCTTATCAACTAAATATTTATATATATAAAATGCTTGCCTGTACAAAGATAATGTAGAATTTCTAACCTGCTTATTTGTTTTCAAATATGTGTGAGAATGTTTTAATGCCTCTTGGCTTAAATAATTATTGATATAAACATGCCAGTATGACTCTTGCTTTGTGCATTCAGGGATAAATTTAAGATACTACTTAAGATAATCCTGTTTTGTTTTGTTTTGTTTTCCGGAAACTGCTTTCCCACTTTAGCAACACTGCCCTAAATTGCTTTTTACTTTTTGTTATTAGTAAGCTTTCTTAATTTCCACACTTTCTGTTGCACGTGTCCTCAGTAAATGAAGAAGGAAACGGTACTATTTAGATAGACTTCTACTTTCACTTGGACTTCTGCAAAGTTTTTAGGCTGCAGATTCATTTACATTAAGGTGTGGTCTGTGAGCAGATTCTGTACAAGTTTTCCCCTAAGGTAACAATAATAATACTGCAGAACACTTTCCAAGTAGTCAAACTGTGACCCTAATGGAGAGAAGAGTATGTAGCAGTACTTTTTAACAGTTACTATAAACGCTCATATGGGAAAAGAGGCCCAAATGTGGTGGTGCAGATAGAATCCTGCTCGTTTCCACCAACCTTCATACTAGCAAAGTATTTAAAAGGACCTCCATGTAGCTGAGCATGACTGTCTCAGTGGATCAGTATTCAGGTTTCCAGTTTTCTTAAGAGTGGTGAAATGTATTTTTTTAAATGCTTTTTTCTGTAATTTTTTTTTAACTTTGTGCGAACATTTTAATTAAGGTTTGTAATAACCTCCCTTTTGCTTTCCAAAACTGAAGACTAAGGTTAAAATAACCTTGCAGTTTACTGTGATATGAAAGGGTCAATGCTGACATAGCATTTTGCTGGTTTCTGTTGGCTTGGCTGGATGAATTTCATGCTGTTGTTGTATGTATCTGTTCTTTTATTTCAGCTCCACTTTGTGGCAATATGTAGCATTCCTCAAAAAATGTTTACATTTTTTGCTTCTCCATACACCCAATTAACATGAGACATCTGATTCTGAAGCATTCAGACGCTTCTTTCTCATGGCACCAAGGTCAAGCCCCAGAGAATCCACTAGCGTTAAATGTGACATGCAGCAGAAGGAAGAATTGGGCTTGTGCGTGTTTGTTGCTTCCCTGTCATGTGAGAAGGACTTTTCGTCCATTCTTCCGTAATAGGATTGGAAGATGCGTGTGGTTTGGTAGTTTATTGCCCTACAGAAAACATAAAAAATACTAAGCTTTTGCTGGAGAACTTATCCATGGCATGAACACAAAACAGAAGGGTGATCGTTAGCGTAGTTTAAGCTAATGCATTGTACTTCGCAGTCAGCAGGTATGCAGCCACCTACAGCAGCTCTGCTGGTGGGTGGGGAGCTCGCTGGCTGAGCCGACTTGGTTTTTTGTCAACCATCAGAACCCATGAATATCGTCGAGGAAAATCTTCAGCCCTTAAAAGGGGTGTTGCATTCTGAAAAAAACCCGGAGGGGGGGAGTGGGGAAGGGCTGGTGTTCGCAAGGTGTTTGTAATGAGCTGAAACACGAATTAGGCAGCGGTGTCAGGAAGCTACCCAATAAGGGAGCTGAGCAGAAATTATGCATTTTCTCGGTTAATCGGTTTCCTGGCGTAGGGACGCTATTCAACAAATTCTCCATTCATTCATGGAATTTTCTGGGGCAAAAGCATCTGCCTTGCTAATGCTGAGCAGCACCCATAAGCCTCCTTCCCTCCTCTTTGGGGTTCGTTATTTTGCATCTCCAAGCGCAGTTTCCCACGTCACAAGGAAGCAAACCAACAGCCCGAATCCAATGTGTTTATCCCCCCCTTGCAGATAACATTCAAAAAGCTGAAACACTTCCTCCAGCATTGGGATATGGAGTTTTGTTTTCCGATTGCGCTTTTTGATTTCTTTTTTCTGGGGGTTCCTTTGGTTTTATTTGTTGTTTGTGTCTTTTTTTAATTTATTTAAGTTATTTCCTTTTGTAACATGCGGTTACAGAGTCAGGCACCGCGAGCACAGTACCTTGTGGCCTCACTTTCTTTTCCTGCTTTTTTCCTCCTCCGCAGATCCCTCATCCCGGCAGCACTGATCAGTCCCATACTTCCATGCAGCAAGGTTTGCACGTCCCTCACCCCAGCAGCCAGTCAGGGCAGCCATTACATCACAGCGGGCCTCCTACCCAGCAGTCCCGGCAGCCACCCCCGGCCGCTTCTAGCAACCATCCACACAGTGACCTGACCTTTAATCCCTCCTCAGCCTTAGAGGGTCAGGCTGGTGGACAGGGAGCACCCGACATGCCGGAGCCCTCGCTGGATGTAAGTCTGTGTCATACTATCATCTGCCTGCCATAGCGTGTGCTTCGCATCGCGGCGGGAGGGCGGGGAGGGCGCGGGGATGGGGAGCCGCTTCCACAGCACATGCCATTCCTTCATGCTTTGGTACATGGGCGCAGGTGCTGCAGCCGAGGTGACAGGGCGCTCCTGGCTTGCTGGGAGAACGGTTCTGGTTTGAGCAGCTGCACGGTGTGTGAGCCATAGCCTCTTCCCAGCACCAAGGCAGGCGTTGCTTCAGACGGCAGTTCAGGCACCAGGCTGGGAGCCCTCTCCTCCCTTCCCCCTCATCGCTGGACGGGGGCCTCCCGTGTGCTCATCTAGACCCTGAAGCCATCACAGTGCCTGAATAAGAGGAAGGACGCAGCTGTGTGTGGTTTCTGACTGTGGCAGAGCTGTGGCAAGCGAGCTGCGCGCTGAGCCCTGCAGTGTGCCCTGGCCAGTGGGAGGGGGATCTGTGCTGGCACACCCTGTGGCACTGGCCCTGCTCCCTGTGGCCAAAACCAGTCTGTGCCCATCCATAACCCGCTCATGCGGGTACCTCAGCAGCACAAGTTCTTCCTCCCGGTATGCCACATAGGAAGACAAACAACAAGGATGTCTTCTGCCTCCTTAGCCACTATGGGAGGCACCTCACAACTAAACAAAGATAAACCTAGTTTTAAGGCCAAAAGTAATCTTCTGTCTCTTACCATCCATTCAGTGGAGTCGGAAGTGAATTATCTGAGGTATCTCTCTGGTTAACCACCTACCTCCCGAAATACAAATTCCTTAGCACTAGGATTGGATTTTCGTTTGAGTTGTGTGTTCCTGTTTGTGTATCTTCTGTCTGTTCCAAAGTCTGCTGCTGCACAGTGTAATTTTCTGAGAGAAATGTTCGCCTCTGTGCCTCGGATTTATATCTGTATTTACTGTTGCTGTATACTTACGTCTTCCCTGTCACACACGAGCGCTGTGCTGGCAAGTAGCCTCGCAGAGGGGAGGCAAGGGGTTATGGGAGGGATGGATGCTCCAATTAGAGGAACAGTGCTCAGTGGAGTAACTTCTATCTGAACCAGACTGCTGCTGTTTCACACAACACAGTCACGTGCGCGTCCTTTGGGAACGGTAGTTCATGTGGCAGTTAGAGTTCTGAACCCTTAAGGACCCTGTATGAGCAGTATTAATAGGTGAAATAAAAATGTCTTTTTTTTCTTCAAATATTTAAGCAACATAAAGTATGCTGTTATGGGTCAGGCACTCATTCCTCGGTGAAAAGCAAAGTAGAAAAACCTGTACATTTATCACAGTACCGTGGTTATCACTGACGGAGGCATGCGGGATTCTTAACGGGAGGCTGAAATTACCTTAGCTAAATGAGAAGCCAAGTGCTATACAGTGGGGGCAATACAGTTTTTTGAAGTACCTGTGAGCTCAATCGTGAGCAGATGGATTATTTTAACGGGTTTACCTTTCAGCGGCTGTGTTGTGGAACCAGGCTGAATAAAGTCCCATTCAGCAAACGGAACAGGGGACTGTACCATGGACAACTTGGTCTGCTCCCTGCTGACACGGTCACATTAATTCTTCAGGGCTTTGATGTGATGCAGTCTAAGGTTTCACCTGGGTTAAAGCATACACCTCATATACATACAGGTGATCTGCACTTGCACCTCAGCCAGCAGAGGCACAGACTAGGCTAGACCTCTCGAGTATTCGCTTCGGGAGCACTGGGTGCACCCCCCCAGATTCTGCCCCTTCCCCCTCACAGCCCCCGGCGCTCCTCCGTTTCTTACCTCTGCTCCGGCGCAGCACCCTCAATGCCCAGCAAAGTCCTTTCTGAGGTCTCCGGGTTTCACACCAGCCGGGCAGGAGGCAGGCTGTGCTGCCTGGCCCTTCTGACCAAGGCAAGCTGACGTCACCCTCAAAACTTAGAAGATGCCATCTTCAGAGATACTGAGCATATTGTTTAAAATCTTTCACCTTTCTAAAAAAATTTTTTAAAAACTTCCCTGCATACAAGAAGGAGTCTGAGAGACATTATGTTACATTTTTAAGAATTGATTTGTAAAATCATAGGACAAATTCGACCATTTTTTACTTTCTATGTGTTTGGTGGGCCCACAGTTTTATTTTGGGCTTCTGTACTAAGTATTCATAAAAAATTATGATAGCAGGTGAAATACATTTAAAAGCCTTCTATCTTTAGTCGAGCACTGTGACAACAGCATTTTTACCATGAATAAAAGGAGGCAGTATTTTAAGAAAAGCATTCCTTCTGGGAGATTCTGTTTATGTAAACTTGACATGGTGGTTTTTTCAAAATGCTTAGGAAGTAATAAACTTTTTTCTGCATTTCATGTTTAGCTTATTGAAAAATATGTTCATCCGTATAACATTAGAAGATGAAGCTGCATTTGCACAAGAGTAATAGAAGCACATAAATATAATATTTGCATGCTAAATGTGATGCAGTCAAGCTTTTAGTTTTATAGTACTTGAAAACATAGAATGACTTAAAATGAATTTCTCATACCTACTATTAAGTTTGTTAAAGCAGTCCATATTTTCCTGTCTTTGCTTTAACACAACACTGAGTATAAAGGGAGTTTATTACAAACTCTTCCCTACCTTTTTTATATATTACGACACTTTTACTCTTGACTAGGAGGATATGGTGAGATGCAGAATAAAGCAGAAAACATTGCCTGGTACACAACCCAGGAGTTAGCATTTCCTTGTTATCTGTCAGATCAAAAAATCTGAGTGATGGTTGGAAAGACAAAAATTTTGTATTTGAAACGCAGTATTAATAAAAAAATAAATAAAAGCCCCAAAACTCTTTCTTTTGATACTTTAAAACATTGTGGAGATTAGTGCATCTTCTGCTGGGTGGGGTGTTACGCTCCTGACCCTTTAAAATGTCTGGAATTGCATGTAATGCTGTGGTTGAGGAAGTACTTCCAACCACTGTAAACTCATGGCCACAGAAAGGAAGAGGGCTCACCCACCAGCCTTGCCCCACACTCCTTTCAGCTGGTTTTTTTCCTTTTTTTTTCTTTTTTTTTTTTTTTTCCTTTCTGGGCTAGTTTTAACCCTAGGTGAGTTCCCTTCTCCAGCTCACTGCCTCAGAGCTTACATCAGCACACGGAGGCGTTAGGGGTGGCTGAGGGGTGAGGAAGGGACAGGGCTGCCTCTTTCTGTCGGGACGCAGGCTTCAGCCGACCATCACACTGACATGTGCAAGTGAGATGGACCAGTCTCTGTTGACTTACCTTAAAGCTCAAATGTGTCTTACTCAAACTGCATGTTTCAAGTTTTTAATTCAGTCTTCTGTATGAAACTAACATACATAACCAGCATTTACCAAGAAGTTTCTGTCAGCATCACTCGCCAGGAAATACACTTTGTTCATTGATGAACTTTGTGATGGGGAGGTTGATGGAGAAACCCGAATTGAGGTGGTCATGTAATTCACAGGTGAAAACTGAGGAATACAGACTTTCACAAACAAGTGGATAACGCATCATCTTAGGGTGTTAGGTTTGTGTCGCTGCCTTTGATTTATTTTGATATATACATATGAAAGCCAGTTTCCAGGAAAGTGTGGTGTTTAATCCCTTTTTTTCCTCAATTGTGTTTCTGTTATCTGTAATTTTCCTTTTATCTCTATATTTTATAGCTGCTTCCAGAACTCACAAATCCAGATGAGCTGCTTTCGTACCTGGATCCTCCTGATTTGCCAAGCAATAGCAATGATGACCTTCTGTCTCTCTTTGAGAACAACTGAAACCATATGTATTCTCCCATCCCTTTCACTTGTTCACACGTGTGTGGCTGCACAGCGAGGAATCTTAACACTCCTTTTCCACAAGAGAAGAAAAAAAACCTCACAACTTGATCCAGTGGTGCACTCCCTGCTTTCTTCATCTCAGAACTGCTTTTGTCAGCTTCAAAGACTGCGAAAGTGACGGGAGAAAAAAATACAAAAAAAATTAAATGCAGTAATCTCCAAGTCTGCCGTGCTACACATGACAGAGAAGCATAGACAGTTGTGCAGCTATTGGAAACCCCATTTGTTGTTCATCCTCTAGAGAGAGAGTTCTGTGATAAACATAGTGTGAAGTATCTTGGCAAAAACGAATCTTGGCAAGGGAAGAAAAGGCAACAAAATGGAACTGTCTTAAAATGACCCATCTCAGAGTGTCCTTCCAACGCGTGTTCTTCCATTTTTTCTGGACCTGCATCTCCCTCCACCCTACCTCCCTCTGCCCCCCTCTAACCACGGGTTTGCGTTGGAGCGATTGTCCTGGCCTCACACAAAAAGAAAAAAACACGTACAGAGCTCAAAAAAGCACAAATCCTACAGTGAAGTGGCAAAGATAGGGAAGAGCTACAGGCCTGTCAGGGGGGAGCCAGCAGTTTAGCTAATGCGACTTCAGTAACGGAGTCCCGAGAATCTCCAGGCTGCAGCCGTGGGTGTTGGTATTTCTGCAAGTGCAGGAATCTTAACCACCTCTTTGCAGAGGATTCCTCTGGCCGAACGCACAGATTGGAAACACCCAGGAAAAAAAATAATAAAAGTTTGCTATGTTTAGGGATTTTTTTGTGGGTTTGGTTTCAAATCAGTACCGTTTGTGGCTGCGTTAACATCCAGCTGTTGAGGTTGCTGTAATAGATCTTTTTGCCATGTATGCCATACAGAATGGAAAAGAGAGGGAGGGAGGATGCAAACCAAACTGTTCCTGATTATTACCTACAGCCTTCGGTGCCCCGAGCGTTTGTGTCACTGTCTGTACTGCACGATACATAGTAAGACAAGCTGGGTTGAAGGCAGCCAGGAAATCGTTGCAGGATGGAGGGAGAGTAACATCACTGTCTGCATAATTATTTTTTAATAATCGGCTTGAGAAGGGGCATTGACATTGGACAGACATCTTGCAGCTTCATTTTTGTTTTGCTTTGCGTTCCGTTTTCGTGACTGTTACAGATAATACAGCCTTTTTCTTTTCCCCTCCTTTAGTTTCTTTCTTTAAACTTTGGCTGCCGGGATGAGCTCTTTCTCCTGAAGGACCGGGCATGGGGAGAATAAGTAACTGTTGGTAGATGGCTACTGCCCTCCAGAGACCCTGCTGCCACAATCACTGTCTTGCCTCTGTGATCTGTGCTTCTCGTGTGGTTGCTGCTCCTGCATGAGCTTCCTATTGCTTCTGTGCCCATTTCTGTGCTCTTCGTCTCTCTCTCTCTCTCTTTCTCTTTCATATAAATGATGTACAGTAGCTGTGTAAGAAGTGCATGTGTGCCAACTTTGCCCTTGTGGTGCAACATTTCAGCTTTTGCCCACTGTACAGTTATTGGTTTCATTTCTTTTTGTTACTAAAGCAAATTTGGCCCTACTCCTTTTCGTCGTCCCAAATCCAATCCAACGCCCTTTGTCTGCTCGCCACAACACGTTTTAAACTGAAGTGCCAGGCAAAATTTTGTTTGTTCCTGTCGGTTTGACTAGATAGCTTCCTAGCCCTCTGTGTTTAGTTTGCAATGCTGTAAATGGCATGCTCTGTGCTTACGACTCTGGATTTGCTTTCCTCACCAAAGTCATATTTGTAAATTCTTTGCGGTTTTTGTTTTATTTTGCTCTTTTTGTTAACGTTTCCCACTACTGCTGTACATGCGTCATGATATATATATGCTAGTCAGCAGCACCTTGCTGTAGATATTAAAGGAAATGGCGGTTTAGTTCTTTTATTTTCCAGTAGGAGTATTGAATCTGTCAAACATATTATGTAGAGATGGTCCCACACTTATATTTTTCCTGTTTCAAGTTTTTTTAAGAAAGGCGCTGTTCATTATGCAAAATCAATTATTTTAAGAATTGCTATTGTAAATATCTTTGTGAATATTTTAGTATCGTCTTTGATAATATTCAACATTTTCATGATCTGGTTATACTTTTGCTGGTGTTTTTAAATACCTTGTCCGAAGATAAATATGGGTCCTTTTTTAAAAAAGAAAATTGAGGGTTCTTTAACAGAATAAGGGAGTTGTGTTTTTTTCTTTTTTTCCCCTTGTTTTATTTTGATAAATTAGCCCAAATGTCATATCCATTTGTGTGATGAATGAATTAATACGTCAGGCAGTACCTGGACAATCAGGGCCTAGCTCTGTCATGGAAACATAATAACAAGGGATTGCCTAGGGCAAAAAAAAAAAAACCCCAACTAACCGACCGATGTTCATTGACTGTGAGTGACTGTGGGCTGGTCGTGGCAGAGGTTTTGTTCGTTTGCCCAAGTGAGTGGAACACCTAGGACCAGCTGTCTGAACAGGTAAAGATGCACTAAGGCAAGCAGCAAGTATGTAAGGTACCATATGTATATCACTCTACCAGTGCTTCTTTCTCTGAAACTGGGGCACGGTAACACTTAGGGATGTTGGTGGGTGGGGGAGGGAAACAGTATCGTATATTTTATTCTGCTTAGAAGTGTCTTTTTTCTTATGTAGGCTTGACAACCTGTAGAGGATCTCTGCAGACTATTAAAGAAACCTTGGTGTAATACATGGTAATATGGTTGTGGTGTGGTGCTGCTATCACACAATTCCTAGGAAAGACCGTTCTTCAGTTACAGATGTGTTTTGTAGCCATTTTACTGTAGTAGTTTCCCCCTGTATTTTTGCTGCATTGTTTGTATAGGTATTGAAGTCATTTGCAGGGGTGGCTAATGGTAAACTGACTTTATGCCCTTAGAGTTTGGGTTTTTTGTTTGGGGGGGGAAGTTTCTTAAGCCATAGGTTTGGAAATAAAGAAGATTTCTTGCTATTAGTTGGAACTGGTTGCTCAGGGTTTTTTAATTGATTCTGTTTAATGTTCCACCCTCCATTCATTCCTGAGCAGCTAAGTTAAGTCACCTGAAATTATTTTTCTCTTAAACACAACATTAGTATTTTAAGCCAGGTATGTTAAGGATTGACCTTTTGCTAACTGGTAGCGTTTAAAATGTATCATTTAAAAGTACCTGTTGAAAAGCATGAAGGGGAAAAAAAACCCCAACCCCATAGATATTAGCAATACGTTTGGAGCAGTGTTTGCATCTGCTTTGTACACTAATAGAGAATTAAAAGTGGACGGTTGACATTCTTAAGCTTACAGAAACATTTGGTTTCTAAGCAGAACTTAAGAGAGAAAATACGTTTTTTACCCATCACCCAAATGTTGGACGTTTGAGACAGTTTTAAAACTTAGCTGTCAGCAAAAATCAGGTACTGTATAGTGGAGTCAGTATGAAAAAGCTTCTAAATGAAAATTTAGTTATTTTTTTATCTGTTCACTGCCGTATTAAAGTTTAGAGAAAAAAAACCTAGCAAATAGGGTAATCACAGTCATTTCTTTTAAAGCTTAATTATTATATGAAATTCCAGTAGTATTTTTATTCTTCTTTTTTTTGTTTGTTTACTTTTTAATTGTTTCCCTATGGAAGTTCATCTGGGAAAGAACCCACAGAGATCTACAGTTCTGCTGCCAAGACATTATTATAGGACTGACAGTTACACGCCAATGTCTGCAGCGGAGACTCAAGGGACAGCTGTACATATGTAAATGACAAATAGAGACATGTTAACAGAAATGCATTCATTTTCCTTGGAATGTGCATTGTTTTTATTTCGCAGGAAAAAAAAAGCTTGAAGCTCCATCTTATGTGGAAAATGAATCCTGTTTGTTAGCGTTTGTGGAGTCTCAGCATTTGTTTCACTTTCACTTCTGTAATATACTCTGATCCTTTGTTTTGTTTTGTTTTATCTACATGTAATATTTAGCTTACGTGTACTAGTCTATCACCTGTGTATTTTTAGGGTGCTACAGAAATAATGAAGAAAAATAAGGGGATTAAAAAAAATTGTAACCAAATTCATACTTTGTACAATTTTTGATATCACGATCAGAGAAGAATTAAAAAAAAAAAAGTACAATCTGAAGTAACATGCAAAATGGCCATTGTCTTTGTTTGTACATTGTATGTACAGTACAATGCAATCATTTCATACTTTAAACTGGTCAGAAAAAATAATTGTGATTTTTAGTCTTGCAAAACTGTATGTAGTTAGATGATGTGACAACCTAATATTTATCTAATAAATATGTATTCAGATGAAACCTGTATATTAGGTGTTCATGTGGTTATTTTGTATTTAAAGATCAAATTATTTGACTATTGCTAGACATTTATATACTCTGTTGTAACACTGAAGTATTCTCATTTGCTCATGTTAATTTTTTTTTTTTTTTTCCTAAATAAATCTGCAAAATTAAGGTCTTGGCTAATTGGCAGCTGCTTTATAAATTTTGAGTTTCTTTTTGAAACAACCAACTTCCCCTTTGCCCTCCCCGGTCTGTGTTAACGTGGAAGTCAGTTGGGCAGGATGTACCTTTCTGGGGAGCAGGACTTGCTGCGGGAAGGGAAAGGGGCGAACCCCCTGGAAGAGGCACAGAATAAAAGATTATGAATGCAAATTTACTGATAGGCATGGGATCACATAGAAGAAAGTCCCTGCCAAGCAAGGTATTGGTGACTTGCAGTTCAGTAAGCAGGGCCCTGAGTATCACCTAAACAAATAATAATTAAAAAACAGCCGTGGCATGCACAGGTCCTGTCCCAGCGGAGTTCTGCGCCCATACATGGCTACGGCCACAGATGCCAGTCACTGTGCATCTGATAACTTGTTTTAATAATTACTGAGTATCTCTGCATTTGTATATGGCATTTGTGGGAGCATTCAGGCTAAACCCACCTTTGAAATGTAATCAAACACATAGGAACAACCTAACCATTTCAGAATGTGAGTATCTACACAAGTATGTGATTGAGATACAGCAATTACTCGACAGCTCCACAAGGACACAAGTCCTTACTGTTGGTTGAGATACATGCAAGCATATATACAGATATAGATATAGCTCTCTCTATATATATATATTTTAAAAAATCTAGACTAGAGATTCATTGTCTCAAAACTAGGAAAAATCATTTGTTTCTCACTCTCGACTTCAGCCTTCCTTGCTGGCACTACCCATTACAATGGGCTTTTAGGACACTGTAATGAAACTGAGTTACAGGGCAGTCGGTAGCGAAACAGAAAAGATATTTATCCATTCTAGCCAATAATTAATGAATATTTTGGTTTTGGTGTTCTGTTTTCCTGGAAGCTCCCAAGAAGCGTCAGCAAGACATCGTGCAAACCCGCTTTGGCGCTGTACAGATGGAGAAAAGTACGAAGAGCTCGAGTGATGTCCTTAAGCGCTGTTCATTTTTCAAGCTTGCTTTGAAGTCTGAGGAGGCTACGACAATCCCGAAAGTGGAGTTTCTCCCAGATGTCACCCCAGGACCCCAGGATAGGTATGATCTGTTTATCCAGTTGATGCCGGTGTCTCCCGTCCCGCACTCTGGCAGCGTGTGTGTGCGTCGTGCACTCCGTGTGTGCTTCCAGGCAGCCACCTACATGAGTACCTATCTGCCTGTGACTTCTCTGCTTATCAGTGTGCTTACCAATTGTTGAACAACTTCAGAACACTCTTACTTCCCTACGTTTTTTCTCTACTCTTCCTAATCAGTATGGATCTCTGAATCACATTATTTTGGTTGTGCACTTCATGTTCTGTCGCCATGGGCTTCATTGTGCCTTTTACAGGAGCAAGAAACTGAAAATAATTAGAAACATGGAAGAAGGACCGGCTGTTTGTTTTCTGCTTGGACGATGGGGATGGGACTCCTGTGTGTAAATAGAGCAGCTTGCTTTCCTTTAAAGAAGTGAGCTAGACAGCATATAAAACAGTTGTACAACTCTCACCTGATATGGTGTATATATAAGGCTGTCACTTGTTATCCTCCTCCGTTTCCCTTTAAAAGTAATTAATGTATTCTTACATTCGTGTACCTAGTCTTTTATTTGTATGTATGTTTAGCCAGAACCTAGTTCCCTCTTACTGCTTAAGTTCCAAGTCTGTACAAATCTTCCTGTATTGCGAATTTCCAGTCATGAATGGTTAGCTTTCTTTTTTACATTTTGAATTATTACCAGCATGTCACTTTATTACAGTTTTCCACCTTCAATGTTGCTGAAATCCTACCAACTCTATGCAGGATATTACTCCTAATGTCTGTCTTTCTGTCAATGCACTGTTCGCATTTGTTCTCTCTGAAAGGAACATGGGATTTTTCTTGTATCAGACAGACCTCTGAAATCTTCTGCTGAGGTATCCTGTCTCCATCAGTCTACAGGATTTTCCGGGGGAACGTAAAACTAGTCCGCAAGGAACCTAATCAATTATGCAATTTCATTTAAAAAGCAAGCAGACAGCAATTACGTCCTGACTCCTACAGGAGTCAGCATACAGCATAGTACAGATGGACTTTCTGGTTTGTTTGCTGCCTAGTTCATCTGCATTTCCAGAAATTCCTTGCCTAAATCGTAGTAATTGGTTTTCTGCTGTTTAAGTCTGTCCTTCTGTTAAAAGCCTTCTAAGTGTGTGGACTAGACATGATTAAACTGTTTCCCCTGTTTATTGAATATGTCTGCTTGGTTTGTCCATTTACCGATCTCACTATAGTTGTTGATAGATCCAGTTACACACAGTAAAGTTAGCTTCTCTAGAAACATTAGTATCTACCACTTTAAAATACACAGGTTTCTCGACACTTTGGGCTTTATTAGACATTCTAAGAGTTTGGGGATTACTACTTCAGTTTTTCCCCTAGGTCAGAGTTTTGACCAATTACCATTTTTAATTGAATCTTACAATCTAGACTTTCCTGTTCGTCCATAGTTGTTTCATGATGTTGGGTTTTTGGATTTTGTTGAACTATTCTGGAACATTTAATTTCGTTGTCACCTTGTTCACGTATCAATACATCGATTATTGGATTATTGTGAACATGGAGACAGATTGTTAGTTTTACTAAATTGTAACTGGTCAAACACTAGAATAATAGAAATATTTTTTAAAACAGTCAGTCTGTTGTTAAGGCTGTATTCTTTTTTTGTTTTCTTCATTTGGTTTGCAAAAACTACTGAAATACCCTACACTTATTTAATGAAATGCTGGAGTTGAAGTCTTATTGGGGTTTTAATGCATATTTAAATTGCATATTCAAATTTTTACCAACTATTCTTGTGTTTCAATGTATAATCAATGCTTATTTTTTCCTGGTTTGTTGCTTCTGTATTTCTCAGAATGTACATTTTTAAGACATGCAAAATCAGTGAATTTTGGACTTACCCACGTACCCATCTGATGAGCTGTCCTAGTTAGTGACTGGTGAAAATACCCTGTTCATGAAGTTATGCAGAATGTGTTGCTTTACAAGAAACCCTATTTGGCTAGCAGTTTTCCTTTCTAAATTATGAATGATGGCCCCTCTGGGAAGAAGCATTACTTTCATGTTGCTACTATCGAACTGATGGCAAAATGTGCAGGAGTGACACTGAGACAGAATCAAGAGTTTAGGAAGCCCAGACTCCTAACTCCCCTGAACACTAATAGAAATTCTTACCCTGAGCTTTTAAGTATTTCACCAAACATTTCATTATCCAGAAATGATGTTCTTCAACTGTAAATGTGACACACGTTAATTTGCATCTGACCAATTTGTTAGCTTAGTTGGCGGGACATCGTGTATTCAGATGATTGTCACATGCAATTGTCATATGTGGTAACGCTCCATGCTAGCTAATGCAGTAAAGCTGTTATGTGCTGATGGTAAGCAATCCTTTCCGTAGCGAAATAGCAAAAAAGCAGAAAGGAATCTCAGAGCTTCTGTATTGCGAGGTTCATTGTTCATTAGAAAAACTGGTGGAATTTTTTTAGTCTTGCTACATCTGTGAAGCTTTTAATTTCCGGGTGATTCTTGTTCAAACTGATGCTATCTGACCGTTTTTAGCTTTCAACTCCCGTTGTGAAGTTGTACAACTAAAAAACACGTCTCAGGACTATGATTGTTGTTAGAATTAGTTTAGTGCAGACAGGATAATTCATCTTGTACAAGGTACAGAGGCAGCTGTTACCTCAAAGAGTCATCATTCAGATTTACACACAAGACAAATTCAAGGAAAACCCAAGGCTTTACCAGGCAGCTGATTAAAGCAGAGCTCTTGAGAAACAGCATAGAGAAGAAAGGTCATGANGGGGGAGGGGGGGGAGGAGGGATTAGAAAAGGGACCAAATTGAAGAGAAGGCCCGTAAGAACGTAATTTAAAAAAAATCAAGTTACTACAGCAGGGATGGAGAATGAAAAACATAATAGTTGGGAAGCTGGGGTGCTGCTGGTGGCGTGCTGCATGGGACTGTGGGTCCCACGCGGTCCTGTGCCTCTGCGAACACTGCAACCATTTCCCACTTGAGTTGCAAATAAAGTTATCTTCTAAAATGCACCTCAACCTAGAATGTTGTATTACCACCCTGTCAGTCTTAAAATGCTAAATGTGTGATGTTCTTCCCCTTTCTTTCACCTGGCTGCATTTTCTACTGTTCTTGACAATGATTATAGGAATTGTCAGTACTCCTCTGGTTTTGGTTTCATCAGTTATGTGTTTGTTACATCACAGAAACGAGACCTGGTCAATGGAGTCACACAGCGAGAGAAAAGACGAGGCATGGCGGGAGTGGGTAGTGGTGAAAGAACCGATGTAGGTTTCCATGCAAGTGCGTATTGCAACAGCCTCTTGGGATGGGGCGGGCGGCAATGCGCTGCTAACTTCCACTCCCTGGGAAGGAGCTGCTAGGAGTCTCCTCTAATGAGTAATTCCTGGGCAACTCCATTTTCAGTAAGATCATCCCAAGCTCTAGGCTTACCTTACTCATACAAGATGAAGTAGCACGACTAATCAATTCTAAAAGTATTTCTGATACCATTACCTTGTTCCTCAGACCAGGGGTGGTACTTCACAGGTAAATAAACTGAACTGATCCCTGTAAATTTCAAGTTCTGTTAGAATTTAATGTCTGTGTTTTAGCATATAGAAGGGCGCCCATAACTTCTGCTGTATCTTAATACTGTTTTGTAAGTGTGCAAAGCATCTCCTCACCCACCCACAGACAAACCACCTATCTAGACGTCCTGAAGCTTTGTCAGTCCACTGGGAGTAACAGCTGCATTTTTCTTGTAGCCTCAAAATATGCATTTAAAATGTCCTACCTGCCTCCTCAGGCTGTTGTGATCTCTCTGTAAACGTCCATCAACCAGCTGTAGTGGTGTATGGACAATCTTCTGGGAAGCTGCAGGCAGCTGCAAGGTGCGCTGGGCACTGTGTAAAGGCGCTATGTAATCCAACATATTAGCAGTGAGGTTTCCATACATTATGCAGGGAGATTGAGTAATGAATTCCAAGCAAGCAATGTCACTCAGAACTTCTGAAACAAAAATGCTAATCACAGCTGTAAAGAGCATGAGTGGATTGAGGTTTTTCTTGTATGACTATTTGTAGGTAATTAGTATGAAGTCATGTGGGGAAACTCCTCCTTTATATACAGTGTGTGCTGGAGAGAAGGTTCACGTTGTGAGCTGGGTTACTACAAGTTCCTAAGAGGAAACCTTGACCGGGGGAAATATTTATTAGCATTTTTTCCTTTTATCTGTAAATGTACCTGTGTGGCTACTCTATGCCCTTTGAGCTCTTGTATGATTTAATTTCACACTGCAATCACTTAGTATAATGGAACGGTCTTTCACCATCTCCCCCATTCATAAATAAATGCGTATCGCAGATACAGATCACAGAAATCCTTTCCAGGTCTCAACTCATCTTCTAGCTTAGCCAAAACCTTGAAGAAAAAATTATGTTGAGTGTTTTGAAGTGCAGCACGTCCAGGCTCTGCAGGTGGAGGGTGGGAATGCCCACTGCAAGTCCCTGCTCTCCCTACTTAAAATCAAGCCAAGTCCCTTTATGACCTCTCCCTCCACTAACAGTCCAGATTAGCAGAGTCCTTGAGATAACTAGGTCCCAGATGTGCAAGGGTTCTTAAAATCAATGTTGAAATCAGTACCACGGGAATTCCCTGTATCACAGAATCAAGTGATGTTCACATGAAATCCACTTAATAGTAGATGGCTGCAGTCTATATTTGAGTTTTTATTTGCATGATACAGCCCCATGAAGAGCATATCAGTGTGCCACAAAGACGAGTTGCAGGTTGTTGCATTCTTGCAGTCAGTAGGTTGCAAAATGTGATCTTGCCACAGCTGCCAAGATCAATCCAACAGCAGCAATCCAAGATTGAATAATACAGTTAACCTACATTCCCGTGTCACAAACAAGTAGGCATGCAGTCGGACATACCGCCTTTTTACCAGTGCAGTGTCGGTCTGCTGGGAGGTAACACCATTTCAAGCCCCTTAAAAGTCAAAATCCCCCAGTTTAGGTCATGTTTCAAGCTTTTATTCCTTTTGTTTCTTTACAAGTGTCATTTAACTGCTGTTGTTATTTCTTGTCCATCTTGGCACAATGGTGGTAATATTTACTCAGTTACTTCATAGTCTTGTTTATGAAGACTTTTAGGTTGTAAGCAATGTATCAATATGAAATACTGTTGTTGTATCACTTAAGGTTGTTTTTCCTATGCGGGAATTTCTCTGCTAGGACATAAGAAGGGTCGTTTAATAGGTGTGTTTCTAAAAATGCCTATTTAGGAACTTGTATCAAAAGGGTCCTCCTTGTTTATCCATCTGTAACTTCTGTACTGTCTTTTGAGATTGGGGGAAGAGAGAGAGAATGGTGAAATCTGTAGGGTGGGTACCCATCTTCCTGACAGCTCTGCTGAAGCATCTATCTTGACTTTTGTCTGTGCTGCCACATTCTGTTGCCTATCTTGTATAGCGCAGGGATGCCAGGTGCACCTGTTTTCTAGCCAAATGTACTTATCTCCTAGCCAGATTTTGAAGAATTTCAGCGATAAACATATCTTCAAATGGATGTGTTCAAAGCTCCTCTAAAAATCATTTCAGTTTGCTGAGCTCACTCTATGCCTCGTTTGGTAGTGATCTAGGGTGGTCTTTGACAGAGTTGTTGGAGCATTTTTTTCTGTCCTTTGTGGCGAGTGACCGCTATCTCACAAGTTCCTAGTCATATTCTCTGCATGAGCTTTAATTCGTCTGACTGTGCAGAAGTAGCTCATAATGAGTGATTTAGTAGCTTTATTGCATAAGCCTAGAGATAATAATTCAGTCCATATTCCCAAATAAAGAAATCACCACTGTGCGGGTGAGTTGTTTTGCCTTCTCACCAAGGCCTGCAAATGAGGAAAAG
>VYZV01043826.1:82008-104028 GCA_013401275.1 Pandion haliaetus | reverse complement strand
CTAGAAGTATTTTGTGTCGCTTGTAGAGGACTTGTGCCTTTGCCATAGAGTCGATCAGCAGGTGAGAGCTATGAAGATCTGCTACACATCCCTTCCCTGAGCTCGGTTTGGTTCAGTCTTTTATATTGTTTTAAGTAAAACTGCCTTTGTTTATTTGCTTTACAGGCTAGATGGAAAACACGTTGTCTTTGGGCATGTAAAGGAAGGAATGGATGTCGTGAAAAAAATTGAGAGCTTTGGTTCCAAGAGTGGAAAGACCTCCAAAAAGATTGTCATTACAGACTGTGGCCAGCTGTCCTAGTCTTTTGCCCTACCATTCAGGACAACTTCAATGCTGTGAAAAGTGAATCATAAAAACCCCCAAACATTTCTGATCCCATGAGTAGCACCTATGGAACCATATTTTCTATTTAACTTGGTCCAACTTTTATTCTTACATTGAATAATGTTGATTAAAAGCACAAAACAACAACTGAAACGTGTTTTAACTGAGCTACCGTGGTAGTCACACTGTCACACTGATTTGCGAGAGTCCCATTGCGTTTTGAAAGAAGTAGTACGGTCACTCAGCATATCTGACTGCAGTGTTGATACTGTTCTTAGTATTTGGATGTTTCAGGTGTTGGAATCGGTGGTGGAGTTGACAACTAAGTGTTCTATAGTTGGGGTTGGGGGTTAGATACAAATTGAGAAATACCGTGTTTCCTTCGGTGCTAGTAGATGTCTATTCTGTTCGTCTCATCATTTTGAAAAAATAATGCTAACAAGGGCTCTCAAGGCTGTGTGCAACACGACTGTCAGACATTTTCGTTCTGTGTCTCAATTTAAGTCTATCCAATAGAATTAATGTGTGGTTGCAGGTTTTTTAAAATTAATTCTGTTTTAATCTTTTCTTTTTTTGTAGTCTTAGACCACTGTTTTAAACTGAACTCTACCTTACTTTGCTTCAATGGAGCAGTTTGATTTTTGGGTTAAGTAAATAGCTTTAGGTTGAATTAGCGTACTACTAGAGCTCCACCTGGGCAGTAAGACCACAAATTAGCCAGAAGATCATGGGACTTTTTTTATTATGCAGCTGTGAACTTGAAGTGCAGTTCTGCTCTGAGATCTGGTTCTGTGCGGAATACAGCACAGTTCTCGAAAGATAGCCTGTTTTTGCACTTTGAGAATATGATCAGAGTATAGTAAGCTTTCTTGAGCAAGAAACAGGTTTCATTGCTTTTTTGTGCTGTTGGTCCTGCGAAGTCAGCCCACCTTGGGTATTGCTTGGATTATGATTTCTTCTTGTACATCATCATCAGAAGTCAAAATTGGTCACCATGAAATCACAAGGCCTAATTGGTGCAGCAAAATCATGATTGTTGGGGCTGATGTGTGAGAAGGAAAGAATTCAGCTGATCAGATAAACACGTTTTCTGTGGTTTATGTGGAGTGCTTGAGCAGTAACAAATGTTGGAACCTCACAAACATCACTTTTAGAATCACTAAAGCTGTAAAGTATTAATGCTTGGGGAAAAAAGCACTTGAATGTTTTTGTGCAATAATCTTGTTACTGAAGAGAAAAATAAAATGTGATGGCTGTCTTCAAATGTGAATTTACTTCCATTGCATTCTGATAATACATGGGTTTAAAACTATCTTGCACTGGATGTTTTTTTCCACTGACGGTTGCATTCTTGTGTGGATGAGGTAGTATTCAGTGTGTAATTTTGCAGAAAATGGAATTGAAAAGCTTTTTATTCTTTCCACTAGAGCTGTTTCATCTTTCTTTGTAGTATTTTTGGAATATTAATTTGTGCTGTTTTGGCTTATTTCAGTTTGATAGAACAATGGGGGGGGTTATATCTTAATTTCTATATGAAAAATAATTAAATACAGTTCAACCACAATAAAACTCTGCTCCTTTCTTAAATATGACTTTGCACACTTACTTGAAAGCAGGAGCGTGAGGAGCTGAAACCTGTTGTGTTTACTCAGGCTGTTCTATTCCATCCACTTTGCGATGTGTCTGATGTAGTGGTGTTCAGAAGCCATGCTGTCGTTCAGAGGTACAGCCAGCACGAGACAGGGTAATGGTGCCATGCTTTGCCTCTCACTAGTGTATCTAAAATAATCTGGTATATGGATAGCGGTTCAGGTTGTGAGACTCTTCTCTGGTCTGATTTATTCTATCCATTTTCAAAGATCATGGGGAAAATTGTAAATTTACTGGGTGTTTGTTTTTTTTTTTTAAATTTAAATTTCTGAATTCCTTTTTGAAAAGTTGGTAGTTCCAGCTTTCTGCTGGACAGTTGAGGAAAAGCTTGCTGTGTTATCAGAGATGACCTTAAGAATTTGGCATCTGCCTGTGTGTCAGCAGTATTTGTAGACTGGAAAGCCCAATGGAAGGTGCTTTGCCACAAAGCAGTCCATTTTCTCAAACTGTGTTAAGCCTTAAATAAGTAATAAGTAATAAATAAGTAATACCTCATGTTACTGTGATGTATTGCGTATGGCTGTGGCTTTTACAGACACATTTATGCCCTAACTTCAGCAATGTAAAAGCCAAAATTTTCCATCAAGGCTCGCAGTCTTGACTAGGAGATACATACTAAGACCTGCAGAATCCCTTTGATTACTAACACGGGTTGCAGTGTCTCGATGGGGCTGCCTTTGGTTTCCAGATACCAGTCCTCTGCATAGTTTTCTCTGCCAGAAGAAAGTCTCTGCTGCTTGGGTCCTTTCAGCAGTGTGATGCGAGTCTCAACGTTTTGACAAACTAAACAGATTAATCTCTTAAAGTTTTCTTCTGCAAAGTATCTTCCTCAAAATGAATTTTTCTGGGGTGCTGTTCTTCCTGGTTTTACTTTCTTTTTCCTTTACCCCCCCCTTCCCGTTATTTAAAAAGGCACAGAGCTCTATTCCAATATACATCGTGCACCCTGCAGCACTGCAGGAGCGTTCCTGTACTGACAATACACAACTACAGCTTGTACTAAGTATCCCCAAGCTCGTTTTAAGAGGCGGTTGTGGCACCACAGGACACCACAGCAAGGGCTGCAGGGCCTCGGCGCACCGGATGGCTGGCCCTAGCCCTCTGTGGTCCCATGGCTGTCAGTCTTGGGTAGCTTGTCCACTTCTGTACGCAACCCGAAGTCAGGATTGCAGTTCATGGGTAAGTACACAGAAATGAGCCTTTGCTAGTAATTCTCTGCTGGGATCTAATCTTCTGTGGGATCCTAAGTGCCTGTCTCTCTCCTATTAGCCCTCATATATCGCAAACAGCGACTAGGAGAAGAGGGTTCTCCTTTTGCAGCCTTGCTTGATGGTTTTGTCAGCTTCAAAATGATGGGCTAGAATAGAAGGAGTTAGGCAGTGCCAGCAACTGTTCGACTTCCTTACTCCAGGATTATGTACCCCTTATAGCAAAGTGATAGATGTTAACGACAACAGTAAACTCAGCTTCACAGCTCTGTCACGTACAGAAAAGGACTTTGACTTCTAAAGTTAATCCACTTCAACTTTGAGATAGGAAAGTGCCCAAAATTATTTTTAAAATACATTTAGATGTTAAATGGATATGCTTTCCTTGTCTTCTGCTGGTAAAAAGCATTGATCTTAAAGCAATTCAGAACATGGTTTATTTAAAAGCAGCTGAGTGATCCCAGAGTAACTAATGGTATTCATGCATGCATTAAAAATGTGAAAACTTGCCGCCATACCCGTTGAAGTACAGCGTGATTTTTCCATGCCCTGCCCAGTGATCTGGTACTTTGGGGCTGCTTCTGGCACCGCAAGCGGCTCTGGGGCAGAGCGGTGCCCTCCAGCGCAGCGCAGGATTAGATCAACCCGGTGCCTTCCTCCTGTGAGAAATGCGTCTTCCCACCAGACGATCCGTGCAGAAACTATTCCGCGTCCCCCCAGTATGTTAGATTGTAGTTGTGCAGTTTGGTTTGGTCCTTGGCTGCTGGTCACAAACTGGGCGGTGGGCTGGGTGCTTGCGCGGCAGTTGGAGCGATGTATGAATTGCTGTCCGACGTTGCCTGTGGCAGATGACGGATGTTAACGATGGGCTCTCCCGTCCCTCCGCACCCTTTCCGATGAGCGGCCTCCCACGGAGGCCTGACCCCCCCCCCGCCGGAGCCTGCCTTCGGGGGGCCTCGCTGTTGTCCCGCTCCCCACGAGATGGCACCACGCGATCGCTCGTGGCGTGCTCGGCCGCCGCCGTGACGCCAGCGCTGACATCTTCAGTGGCGCCTTTTCCTTCATGACCGCGGTGATAGGAGCTAGAGATCGCAAAGCACCGCGAAGTTCAGGTGAGAAGCGGGTGGCATTGCAGCAGCGTGGGTAACGAACTGTCCCACAGCTTCCTTTCAGCTACGCTGAAATGAGGCGAGCTGCGCTTGATTGCTGCTGAAGTCCAAAAGCTGCCCTTGCGTATCTTGCTGGGCATAAACCCTGCGAGCCCTTCAGGGGATCCTTGACCCTTCAGCTCCTGCGGGTTGGGAAGACAAATCAGTAAAGTAACGTCTTCCCCAACCGCAACCGCGCATTGCCATGATCTGTGGCTTGCTGAGGTGCGACAGAAGGTGTTAGAAAGGTGTATGAACTCTCGGAAACAGTTTTGGGGGACACTACTGATTAGAAATCCTGGACAACTCTAATAGGTCACAGAAGAGAAAGGCATTCGCTATGGAGCTGCTGTTTTGAGAAGCGCTGCAGTGTGGACTGCAGGATTTCACCTGGATGTCTAGAATAAAAGTCTGCATGCTGGAAGAGAGGGTGGCCCATCCAGGCTGCCTCTGGGGTGAAGCATGGGCATGCCGGGAAAAGAGCCTGCAGAGCGAGCTCCATGATGGCTACCACTGACGTGCTTCCAAATGCAACACAAGTAAGAAATAACATGCTCAGAGGGCACCCTTAGGTACGGTGCAAATAAATACATACAGAAAAAATGAGTTTATATTTCAAAGTTGTTTCAACAAGCTCACAAATCTTTTTGTTTAGTCTCATGCTTTGATTATTTGTTCCAGACTCTCTGTTTACATAAATTACTTTCTTTGGTGCTAGACTGAGGCTATGTCTCTTTGTTTATAAAGTTTAAATGCTTTGAAGTCAAGACATTCGAGGTACAAAATGTTGTTCTCTTTTGTAATGCCGTATACTCTGCTGGTAGCAATATATCCACAATCAGAACCTCAAAGAAGTAAATTGCTCAGAGTATAAATCATGTTACGTGACATTTCAAGGACAATCTGGATGTCCTGCTGCTAGCTGAGAGTTTGTAGTTGGACACTCTCTACCCAATTTAGGAGTAACCAGGCTAAAAAGACATTGACATTCAAGTGAAAGACTTTTAAATCTTGAACTGCAGATTTTTGTATTGACTCTGACTCTGTTTAAAGACATTGCATGAACCAGCTGATCACAGGTGAATTTTGGCGCAAAATCTTCACAGCCCAAAACATCAATTTGTTGCACCATCAAAAAACTGAACTTTGGCCAACAGTTCTCCTGAGCCTTGACGTTTCTTCTCCAGTTCTCTGCTCTCTTATTTTTCCAGTAGCTCCGGCTCTGGATATGCCTTTTCCATGCTCTCCTGCCTCCATGCAGACCCTACGTCTGCCAGGGGATGCTGCTCGGGGTGCTGCGGCCACCCAGAGCCTGCATCCTACGTTAGCCGTGGGTGAACCGCCAGATGCTGGGAGAGAAAAGAGCCGTAGCACTGTGAAAGCACAAGTACCTCTCCCATGTAACCTCTTTCCCCTTGCACTGGTTGAGGCCTGGGAGCCCCACATCAGGGCCGTGCCGTGCCGCAGGCCGGCTGAGCCCCTGCCTTGCTCCCCCTGTACGTAACTTCCATCCTCGTGGGAGGAGACTGTGTACAGGTTGCTTCATGTGAGCAAAACTGCTTTCCCAGCAGTACCCAGCTGGGTGAGGGCAGACAGACGGAGACCAGCATTGGTCTTCTCTTCTCCTGAAGACCTCCAAGAGAAGGAGCTCCCGCTCCTGCACAAGGTCACCCATTGTGCCCTGGCGTGGGGGAAGAGGTGGGCTTGCGCCTGGGGGAGCTGTAAGACAGAAAGGAGTGGGGAGTAGGTGGCTTGCTGCTTTGGGAGGCGAACAGCAGCAAAGAGGTGGTTTTCTTCTTTTGTCAGAGCTGAGGCGAAGGGCATCAGGGACTGGCAAGGGCATGATTTAAGATCTGGGGTGCAGGAGGACCTTCACTGTGAGCTATAAATGGTGGCAGATGAAGGGACTTGGAGGCAACTGCCCGAGGCAGGAGAGCTCGCTGTGGCAGGAGAGGGAGGTGGTGCTGTTACAGGGGATCTGAATGAGGACAAGCTTTTTTGACTTCAGATGCTGTACCTAAGTGCAGAAAGGTTTGAGGGACCTCAGTGCAGAAGGTTGTGTGTACCTGCTGCCTGTTCTGTCAGTGGTGAAGGAGATGTCCTGGGACATAGGTGGAAATAAAATGTTGCTGGTGCTTTTGACTTGATTTCAGTGCAACAGTATCAGAGATTAACACTGACTCCAAATTGCTTGTTATTTATTAGCTGGTTCAGTGAACAAAAACCTAAAATTCGGTCATCATTGGGATTGATGAAGTTTGAGAAGAATGGAGGAAAACTTGCTCCGCAGCACACCTCGTCATCTCTCAGGAATTGAGCAAAACGTTTGGGTCCCAAAGGCCCTGGAGAAGAGCAGCATCAATGAGCAGGTAACCAGACTTCAAGCTCTAAAACTGCTGCTCTGGTCTACCTGTCCCCACTGGGGGGACAATTCTTCTACCTGGTTTGATAGCGTGCCCTGCACTTTGCTAGATGTTAGCCTGTGCTCACTCTGCGCACGTAATTTTGAGGTTTAAAATACAGGTTATAGCTTGTGTGTAAACATCAGCGTACCTCCAACTGAACTGCAGCCTTTGCTATGAGTGCTTCAACGTGTGTGTGTTTCAGCAGAGCACCTGCTTAACCGCAGGGCTCAGAGAGGGTTTTTCCAGTCGTCCTCTCCCCATCGTCTCCAAACGTGGCTACTGCAGCTGCGAGCGAGTGGGTGTAGGGTGAGGGGACAGGCACAGCGACCACACAGAGGCAGGTCATTGCCGAGGTCCACCCTGGCACACGCTGGAGAGAAACCATCCCTCGCCAGGCAGGAAGGAGCAATGGTTTCATAGCATTTATTAGGAAGCTACATTACTTTTTGCATTCATATCCCGGACCTGGAGGTCTGACGTGGCAGGTCCGGCCGCATGGGCTGAGGTGCAGGTTCGGACCAGGGGTGCTGGTGCGGCTCCATCCTCCTCCGACAGGTCGCTATTTTTAACCACCCTTGAGAAACATTGGTGTGAATTCCTGGTTCTTTTTACCAGCCAGGACAAAACCCACGTAACTGGAGAAAATAACTGACTGTGTCTTTAAGATGGGTCAGGGAGAAGTTAAAAATGTGCAGATACAGAGGTTTGGGGGAGAAAAACTCTGTCACCATTCTCATTTTCACTCACCTCCTACTTAAAATTCATCCAGGAAGGTAGGCAGAGGAACACAACAGCTGCTAAAATTACTAGGTGGAAATCATTTTTAGCAGGCGCAAGTGTCTTGCGGTTTTCCTGCTCACTCTCTCCCCCACTGCTCCTACCTCATCCCCGGCTGGCTGCAGTTTCCTCCAGAGAGGCTTTCGTGTCGCTGGTGTCTCTCTAATAACAACCGCTGTCAGAGCCGAGCCAAAGGCAATCTGTTAGTGATGTGTGGCAGCTGCAACGCCAGCCTCCGCTGGGACCCTGGGCCCGAGGAGGAGCCCTGGGCCGGGCTCGCATGGCTCTCCGAGGGCTCGCATGGCTCTCCGAGGACTCGCTGCTCCAACCCCACCACTGGCACAGCTGACCCAAGATGGTCCTCGGAGATGCAGAGGAGTGTGAGGAGGAGGCGGCAGCTGCTAGTGTTTAGGCTTTGCTGGAGCAATAAATTTTGCATTAGTGCTAAACAGTGCACGCTCCAAATGATGCAGTGTCTTAGGGTTTTTTTTTTTTCTGCTGCCAAAAGTCAGCGTTTGGTTAGGATTTTATTTTTTTGGAAGCAGTGTTGCTATTAACTTGATGGTTGCCAAGGCCAAACAAAGTGCAAAGTGTCCTTGGAGAAAGCTGCGTGATTCTGTACATTAAAAACTGGGGGATGCCAGCACGCAGCCTCGGCCTCGCAGCCTGTCACATGCTTTGCTTATGTCGCCAGGATCCTATAAACGCTTTTGCTGCATTTTTTAAAGAACGTTCCCTTGCTTAAACTGCAGAAGCTCAAGCTTTGCATTTTTTGGTCTGATTCTTTTTTGGTACGGGGTTGTACAGCTCGTGGGAGGAGCGTGCAGCGGAGCCAAGGCAGGCCGGCTGGGCAGGGGTGAAAGGGTTATAGCTTGGGGCCAGCATACAGTTACACCCAAACACAGAGCTGCAGCCCGTGTCCCCCACCCTGAGCACGGTGTGACGTTATGTAGCTGTTAACCCACTAACCCTTGGCCCCTTGACTCACTGGCAAACAATAGGCTGGCCCTGCGCAATGGGGAAACAACGCAGATTGCTGCCCTGACAGGCGCCGCGAGCATTAATTACCTGTGGCTGACAAGGGAGGTCTTTAAGATTGCTGTTGGGTCTGTGGCAGCGCCTCGGGTCGAGAGCTGGGGCCGACTTTGCAGGGCACGGTGTACGTACACCAGGTCAAGCAGCTCCCGGCCCAAAGCCGCCTGGAAAAATAGCCCTTTGGCTCGGATGCCTCCCTCCTTGCTGTTGCCGTCACCTGCTCTCCTCTGTCCACAGTCGGTGATGTCAAGCGAGAGAGAGTTTGGAGCAAGGGAGCTGCAGAGAGAACTCTTCCTTGGCTCCTGACACGAGGCCGTGCAGCACTCCGTCCCCTGAGATACCTACTCCCTCCACCCCACAGGGGAAACCTGAAGGAAACTGCAATTTGGCCCGCTGCCAGAAGATTTGGCCGCGACTGTGGCACCCCCTGGGTCAGCAGGGTGCAGGCAGAGCTCTGTCGCGCCCCGTGAGGAGGGAGCACGCTTGGCCCCTGCGTGGCAGAGCTCCCGGTGCAAGAGCCGCTCTCCGAAAGCATGGCCGTCCACCCCACCGTCTCCCAATACAGCAGCGCGCTCGCAGCTGTGGCACCAACAGCCGTGAGCCTCTCAAGGTAGGGCTGGATTCAGGGCTGCAGGCTGGCAGCCCTGCAGGTGTTCCTCCCTGCGGGGTGATGTGAGATGGAGGTTGTGGCTGTTGTTGCCTTTCCTTCCCCGGCTGCTGGGCTGGCGGCGGGGCCAGGCAGCGTGGCACGGGCAGGGGGACGTGATGGTGGCATCGCTGCCACCGGGAGCGGGTGCAGCCGGGCAGGTTGTCGCAGGGCACTGTGAACACACGTGCTGCTGCTTGTGCTTTCCTCACACAGGCATTTGGGTGCCTGAAGATGCACTGCCTCTAACGTCCAGCTGGATCTTGCCCTGTGCTAAAGCAACTCCCCCAGACTGCAGCGAGAGCGCACCATTCCCTCGATGGCCTGTGAGTCACCCGCCTGAAATCACACCTTAATACGTCTCCTTTCCAGTAAACCTACCAATGAAGGCAGATGTTGACTGGGGAACCGAACTGCAGGCGTGTGCGGTGTTTGCTGAGCGTTGCCAGTTTGTGCCCCTTGTGCAGCAGCTGTGCCTCCAGTGGGGGAGGACCCGCGGGGGGGGGCTCGGGGCATCTGCCTTCAGCCTGCACTGCTCCCACCCGCCTGTGCAGGGTGGGGGGTCTCCTGGCACGGCTGCAGCTCTTGGGCTCTTGTCACTGACCCACCTTTGGAGGGCGAAGGTGGACACGGCTGCCTTGGCTCCAAGCAGTGCTCCCGCATCCCTTTGGGTTGCAGGCTCGTACCTCTGGGAAATCTGGCCTGTCTGGCTGAAAGCATCAACCCCAAGTCGCTGAAGCTAAAAGAGGTACAAGGATTTAATATATTGGGGAAAAAAAAACCCCACTCCCTGTTAAATGCTTTCCTTTGACTACAGGGTGAACGGGATCACACAGAGCTTGAGGGCTCAAAACACAAGACAGCAAAAGGGGAGATCGCTGGTGGATTGGCCTCCTCTGGGGTAGCTGTTGTTACAAACTGCTTGTTGGAACTGACTGTGTCACGTTGGGTCAAGGCAAAGCAGTTCATTTTTCCAGTGCTTTTATTCTGCTTCTTTTCCAGTTGTTTTGAAACCACTGGAAAAGTGGTTTGATGCCCCTGAATTTTGGAAAGTAGTATTCACGCACACAGATGCAGGAGTGCATAAAGAAGGAACACCAGACACTTCTTTTAGTTGTAAGGATGACTTCATTTCTGGGGTGAACTGGAGGATTATATGATGGTTAGTTACAAAATGCATAGAAATTGGTGTGGAACAGTGGGGAAGATAATTACGTCTTGCTCTTCGCCACCTTTTCAGCACCATTTGCTTCATGCCGAAATGAAAGGAAATGCTTTTTTCTTTTCACAATAATATGAAATAATTTTCCAGAAACCATCCTGGCCCAGATCGCCTTAAGCAGAGTTATAAAACCGCATCTGGTTCAGCACACAATTCACAAGAGAGGGCAGCCAAACTGTACCCTGATGGCTGGACGACATGCCCTTCCTGTGGGGTCCTGCTGCATGCAAACCCAAAAGCTGTGGCCGGCCCCTAATTTTACAACCCCGCTTCTTGGCCGTGCTGAAAAAAGGCGACTTTTTGAAGTTTGCAGCTAATGCTTCTCTCTGCCATGAAGATTTGATTCCTGAGAAAGGTGGAGGAGGCAGCGGGCACGGGGGCAGCCGGGGGCCGGTTACCTTCACCTGTCGGCAGCACAGCAGCATTTCCCAGCTGCTGATGATATTTTTAGTCCCATTTAATTACTGCCCCTATTAACAACACTTATATCCTTTCCTTCCATAGCTGCTTCAGAGGGCGTCTGAGGAGCAGGGTGGCAGGGGGCACCTCCACCCGCCAGCAGCAGAGGGATGTCCTTTGCTGCCAGTGTCACACCTGAGGTGCGACAGCAGCATCCTGCATCGCGGGGACAGGATAACGTATTCCTTCCGCTTCCTTTTTTTTTTTTTTTCTTTCTAAACTCAGAACACAGGTGAAAGAGAAAGGGTACGAGATGGAAGAGAGACAAAGCTGCGGTAACATGTAGCAAAGTGCCACATGGATCAGCAAAACAGAAATGGCTCTGAAACCAGAACAGCTCAGTGTGGACGCAGCACTTTAGAATACAGAAGAAAAGAGTATTTTATATCTATAGGAGAGGAGTCGATACAGTATTTCAGAAGCAAATTGAGGCAAGCCAATGTATTTTAGGAGCCGCAAAATTGAAAAGATGAGTGCACGTTAGCTGGGAAATAGCTGTCTATCTGAGCCTGCAGCTGGGGAGGAGATACGAACAGAGCACACAGCTCCCTGCAAGTGCTGCAGGGCTGCAAAGTCTCCTGTCCCCATGTCCCCATTCCTCCTGCCAGCGCTGGCTCAGGGGTTTCTTCACGTTGCCTGAACCTGAGCCGTCCGACTTGCCCACGGCAAGGGGCTCTGTGGACCTGGTGGGCGGGAGCCTTTCCATCCCTCCTGCCTGGCTGGAGCTGGGACGAAGCCACAGGGATGAGGATTTTCCAGTAGGGCTGGGGGTCACCCTGGGAGCTGGGCTGGTGGTTCCTGTCCAGCTGACAGGCTTCTGCAGAAATAATTAGCATGCGGCAACAGTGCCTCCTAATCCTTTAAATATAACTTAAACTTACAGCCTAAGGGCTCTGCCTTGCTTTCAGTGGGACTTTGCACTGCAGTCATTATTATCCCACCTAAGAGAACTCAGTTCCTTTCTTCACCCCTTTTGGGGCATTTGGAGCATGGCCCGTGCCAGCTTCCTCTGCCCAGAAGCTGCCTCAATTCGTCAGGAATGAAGCCGACAGTTTTTCTGTGGCTGCTAACAGCCTGCAGATAACGTAGGTTTGTTCCCTGTTGTTCTTCGAGAGCAGGGCCCCTCAAAGAACAGATTGAACTCTGTATCAAGGAGTCAAAGGGTTAAAATAATATTGCCCCAGTGTGTCATTGCTGACTAAGGTCCTGGGCTTAACAAGACCCCAAATTGTTCCTGTTCCACTGATGTAATTTGTTATCCTGAATTTCCCCCTATTTTATTATTTCAGCATTCCAGCCTCTCAAGTCATAGCTTCAACATGTATTCTTTGGTCACTCTCTCAAAACCTGGCAGAAATATGAGTCTGGATGATAAACTACTTCTGATCTTGTCTGTATTTGACATCGTTCACCTGGCGAGCCGCTTCCCTGCTGATAGAATCGGCCTCAGCAGGGCTGCCTGTCCCCGCCCCAGGTGTCTCTGTTTCATTCCTTGCTGTTTAGTCACGTAAGTGGGATGTGATGGGTCCCAAAAGGGGGAAAAACACCAGGAAAAATGACTTGTGCCTATGTGGTGCGATCCTCAAGCCCATACAGATCTTCAATAATCAGTGACATTTTTACCCTATTTCAATCCAGTGTAATTTATTAGGACAAGACTCTTTCCTCCTGGGGAAACAATTTATAGCCAGTTATTTCTTAGCTTTTTTCTATAGTCTTATAGCTGGGGCATTTCAGTGTTAGGGTCCCAGTGTTGAGATGGCTTCATTGCTACCAGCACACCAGGAGCATAAATGAGGATAGACAGTATTTTACACGTATTTTGTACTAGCTGGCACCAAGCAATGGAAAGCTGGAAAAAACAAAACCACAGACTATAGAGCAGAATGAATAAAAACAAAAAAATAAGCTAGGTCCTTTATTTTTGGAAACTCTCCAACAACCTCTAATATGCATTAGTGAGATATCAACTTTCTGCCTTGCAGAATGAACTATAAAATATTATATCTTAGTCCTGCACATTTTCAAGTTCCTTGTCCTTTATTACAGCCACTGGTTTATTAAAACTGGAAATGGACCTAGACCAAATCTCTGCCTGACTATGTCTGAATGGCAGCATCCAAACCCTGCAGCTTTTGAAAACTGGTCTCTGACGTTTAAAACAAAACCAAGCCCAACACAACAGCAAACCTCTTCTCATTTCTCCTCCCGTAGTTCCCTACCTGAACAAAAATCCTCGCACCTGGACGTACAAAAGTATTAGGTTCATGGGGTAGCTCCTTGCCTACTAATGTTGAAGGCAAAACGCCCAGTGTGGTTAGCAGTGTCTGAGGATTAAAACTCAATCCTGCTGGAAACTCTTCCCAAGCATATATGATCAATGATGAGTTTGACAGTATATATATATATATTTTTTTTTTTTTTTAAGTCCATTGATGTGATTTGTTCTGTTTGTAAGACTAACTGGCAGTAAAAGGTATTAATTTCCTATCACTTTGTTCCAAATTGTCCTTCCCTTGTCCTTGTGTTTTATGGTCTCCATTAAGGAATGTTGTCCTCTGTATCGTTTTTATTGGCTTTGCTTTTTAATAATCAGCATTCATGCTTAATACAGCAGTTTTTTGGTAACAAAATTCATAGCTTAAAAAACCCAAAGCAGCCCCTCTTTCCCTTGGACAGATTTGAAATGCGATTACTTTTATAAGTTATAAATAAAGGCCTGGTAGTTGATGTTTAGTGGGAAACTCTCCCAGTATATTTCAGACCCCTGTTTTTCAGTCTCCTCCGATAAGAAAACTGCTGACTTGACTTTTTTGGGAGCTGTATTTTGTGCTTTGTGTTCCTGCTGTAGCTGCCAGGAGTTAGCAAATCTCCGGGCTGCGACGTGGCCAAACCAGGAGCTGCCTGTGCCGCTGCGCTCCCTGTTAACCGTAACGCCACACTGGTGGGTGCTGGGTTTTGCCTGTGAGCTGCTGGATCAGAATGAGCTTTGGGCCATCAGGTTGCTGTCCCCAGGGCCTTGCCCTTGGTGGCACCTCCAGCAAGACCTGGGAGGGGGTCTGTGGCAGCCCTTACCCCCACCTGAGCATCACTTATACCAGCCCACAGCAGTTTATCCTCACCATGAGGTTAGAGACGGTCACCTGGGACAACACGTAAAGATGGTTGCTTTTTATGTTTACAATTCCTGCAGAGAGAGTTTGTTTAAAAAGAGGTAGCATGTCTCCCCGCTGTCTACATGTTATCATTTTCTCCCCATGGTAAGACACTGGGTTAAGTCTCGGGCTTGGACGATGCAGCACCACCACTCAGCAGGCTACTGATGCGGCGGTAGTTTGGGGAGAGATAGGAATCTCTAGTGACAAACGAATGGCTTCAACTAAAAGCAGCTACTGACAGATACGGCTGAATTACTGCATGGGTTTTGTAAAGCGAAGGGAAGGGTTTGCAGTGATTAAAATGATACCTATAAGCCTTGATTTGCCAGAACAACTTTTTCTCTTGACCTCATTTAATGAGATCCTTTTGTAACAAAGATGGACCGAAGAGCATTCGTGCACCCAGGGGTTTTCTGAAAGGTTTGTAATTTGGCAAAGGTGTCTCTAAATGGCCTGGCAGAAGTGCTTGGTTTTGAGGAAAATGTGCTGGTCTGTTATTAGGGTTCCCTGCCAGCTCCAGCAGTTCAGCATAGGAAAGTTCAAGGGGGAAGTAACCCTTGTCAGAAAAAAAAAAGAGCTGTAAAAGCAATCTTTCTGATGCTAGTGGGTGAGGGCCCAGTAAAAGAGCTTATGATCCGGCTTACAGCCTGTTTCAGTAACCAAAAAAAAACCCCCAAACCCTAGTATTTAAAATGGAATTAATTTTCTCTTTGGATTGCAGTCAGGTTGGAATGAAGTTTAATTCCCTCAAGCTATGCTTTCCCTCAAACACCATTAGTTTTTAGAAGCTTTCCTAGGAGAAGTTCATTTGTCTTACAGCACATCGTGCTGCTGGACTTTGTCTTGGTGGAGGAGGAAGGCTGGGCTGTAACTGCAGTCGCTATTGATGAACTCATACTTGTCACATATCCAGGACTGGATGGGCTTGCCTGCCCCTCGCACCCACCCAAAATATCGCTGTGTCCCAGGGAGATGACTTCCACCCTGGGCCCCGCAAGGACTAGGCGAGCTGAGGTACCACAGGCTGATGCATCCCTGCCCAGGGACTGCCGGGACGTACGGCTCTGGTGCCACTGCCAGAAAGAGATACAGGAGGGAAGAAACAGCTCAGCTTTCCTATCCTACAATCCCAAAGGAGCACGGAGACTGCAGTTGCACCGGGAAGTATATAGGGAGTGTGTTACTGCAGGCAGCTGCCTGGCCCTCCCCAGGTGGAGCAGGCAGCAGGAGGGACAGGAGCCTGTGACAGGCTCCCAAAGACGGGATTTTTTTTTTTCCAGTAGCTGATATACCCATGCAAATAACAAGCGCGATGAATTAGAAATTCTCATTAGTGGCAGAAGTATGATATAATTGGCAAAACTGAACCTTAGAGCGTGATTTGCTTGCCTGAAATGTCGGTGCCTCCCACAACGGCCTGCTTGGGCTGGCAGGGCAGCGTCGGAGAAGTGGCAGGCGGTGCTTTGTGAGAGGGGCCTGTGACGTACCTGTGAGATATGAAACCTCCACATCAGGGCTATCTCTCGCTGTCACCTTTAGGCAGCCCTGGGGTGCACAGAAGACAGAGAGTGAGGCCCTCATTTCAGAAGCAGCAAATACAATGGCTCAAGCTGCGCAGCCCGGCCTGGCTCCTGGACGCTTCCCTGAGCTCCCCTGTCCGCTGCAGCACCGAAAACCTGGGGGATCCAGACTGCGGTCCTGGAAGTGATTATAGAACCAAGGGTATGACATAACGTGCTTCACCTTCTATACCACGTGAAATAGGACAACATGGCTTTCTGATTTAAGAAAAAAATAATTTGAACATCAACAAAGCACCTGAGAGGTGAATTGGAATTTGATACCCGATAGCTCTCCTGAAGTAGTCACCAAATGCGGGGAGCGGGGCTGTAGTCAGTGGCATTTCACAAGGATTGGGTCTTCTAAACACATTCCTGATCAATCCTTTTCATCAATACCAATATAAAATCACTGCTGGTTAAACTCATGGACAGAATGATGATAAACAGATAATAATGATACCAGGAAAGTCAGGCACAGCAATGGGAGTGACTTGATGGGTTCATGTCTACAAAAGTGTTTTTTATGTAGCCAACTACAAAACTATACTTCTAAGAACATGGAGGCAGCACGTATAGAGTGAGTATTGCATCCTAAAACCTGCATGTTTGAAAGCTTTAAGGGCTGCAGTGAATGCAAAACTCAGCACAAGCTTCCATTACACTGCTGTGGCAAAAGGGCCACTGTGATTGCTGGGGGTAGGAAGCAGAAAGGAGGGAAGCTCCATCTTTAAAAAGGGGAGAAAAACAAAGGCATGCTCTGTGTGGTTCAGGGACCATTTACAGAACACGTTGAAAAGCTAAGCAAGTCGCAGAAAAGAGCCACAGAAATTATTTGGACTAGAAGATAATCCCTTATAAGAACAGACTTTTTATCTTAAAGGNGGGTGAAGGAAAGGACTGAGAGTGACTTAATTACACTATATAAGTGGAATGTGGGAAAAAATACCAGGTACTTCATTTACCATACTAAAGCACAAAAAGGCACAACACCTGGAATCTGAGGTGTGCATATTAATATGGGAAATGGGGATCAACGTCTGACCAGTGAGGATGATTAGCTTTGGACCAAGCCACCACTTGATGTGGGTCTTCCATTCAAGGTGAAATGCCTCTCTCCAAAGACATGCCTGAAGAGTTATTAGGCTAAATATGAGAGTAACTGGCTGAGATTTAATGACTTGTAGCATACGGGCTGTCAGAATAGATGCTTTAATGCTCCCTTTTGGCCTCTGACTGCATTAAACCCCCTCTTTCCTGATGTGAATCTTGGCTTCCCAGCACTCCTTATCATTTCTTTCTACTCTTGTTCTCAGTCTGTTCTTGGAGGAGTTACTCTCTCTCTCTGCTTTTATTATGCCACTGCAGACAAAAATTGGGTTTTCTGAAGATCCTGAAGGGAGTTAGACTCCCAGCTTCATCTGAATTCAAAGGGAACTGGGTGCCAAATGCAGATCTTGTGAAAGCCTCAACCCAGAGCCCTGAAATTCGGTGTGGCTTTGAAAACCTCATAAAAAGCAAGCTTGCTGATAGTGGGCTGTCTTGAGTTTTATTCCTTCATCTTAAGCATTTTTCTGATGGGGGTTCTATAAATATACACAATGATGACTAGAAATAAGAGAGTACATGTCTGGCTGTCACATATGAATTTTCTGTAAGGAAAATCACCACAGTTATTTTACTGGCTGGTTATCTCAAAGCAGCAAGTATCCAGACGGTTGTCTCCAACTGTTGTTATTAAATTCAGCAGGAAATCCATCCTGTCCAAAAGAATTATTAGTTTCCATTGCTCCTGGAGATGTCCGGAGATGTTAATTTTTGTGTGTTTGTGTTGCACAAGTAGCCGGCCAGTGAGCAGGGCTGTGGTTTGGTCTCTTCTCCAAGCTCTGGGAGCTGGGTGGCAGCTGTAAAACTGATGTCAGCGTCTAGGCCAGGGGGTTATTTATGAAGGCAAGTCTTCCCAAAACACCCTGATTGCTCCAACTATAAATATGTTTCACATCACAGGGCAGCATTTGAAATTAGTAGTTTAACATCTCAAAGTGGGGCCCGGATGCCATTAGTGGCAGTCTTCACCATGAAGAAGCTCATATTTGTCAGCTATTTCTGCCCAGAGGTGTGCGAGATACCACAGTTTCCCCTTTTGCTCACAAGAGGAAATAACTGTGGTGGCAATCTGGTCTTTGTCAGTGCTGTAGATGCTCAACCACAAAGCAGTGGTCCCTTATTTATACCATCAGGCCTGTCGGGGGTGGGAATCATGTACCAAAGGGAGCGGGAAGCCGAAGAAGGACCGGGGAGGACTTTACCTCAGCCGACTGCCCGCAGCAGGGTCACCCCTTGCCAGCCTCAGCTCAGTGCTGGCGAGGGGGGACCACCCTGGGGACTTGACCCCTGGCTGTGCGGGTACCTGGGCTGCAGGGACCCCAGCAGCCCCCAGGGGTGCTGGGGGAGCCCTCACCCGCTGCCAGGGATTCTGTGCTTCCAGCCATCCTCATTGCTGCCTCGACCACCAGGAAAGCGACCAGATTGGAAGACGCCCATCAAAGGTAAGGCCCGGGACTCTGCCAGTCTCCGGTGTACAGGTTTCTCTCTCCTCCTCTACAGCACAGGAGAGCTTCGACACGTCCCCTGACTTCCCCACTGGACCTCTTTCCTGGGCCAGTGGACAGCTGATGGGTTGGAGAAACCGGCATGCTCAGCCTTGGCCAGACCTCGCGCTGCAGCGTTACTTCTCTGGTCGTGTCGGCCGTACTGAAATGATAGATATTATCCTGGCGTAAGCCTGGCAGCCCGTCAGTGTAATTGCAGTACTCAGCCCCCAGCCCCCATTTGTTTTTCAGAAAGAGAAAAGCTCTAGCATGTTTAGAAAAGTTCAGATATGTCTTTAAAACTCTGGTTCAGCTTGAAAATCCTTGTGTTTCTGGCAAACTAAACACACGAACGTTTTTAAGGGGATGCCTGCATCAGGTCTCCGTTTAGCCCCCAGTAACACCACAGCCACGTAGAGCCGTCTGGCAAAAGTCTTCTAGAGAAACACAACAGCACAGGAACCATCTGCCGCAGCCTTGAGAAAATAACCTTGCAGCATGGACGTTGTTCAGATGTTTGATTTTATAAAAGATACTTCTGGACATAAAAAAACAGGCCTCGGTGAGCACACACACATGTAGCAGGGCTCACTGTCGGCGCTGCAGCGTAATGCACGCTGCAGTGAATGAAGGCTGCCGTCAGTCGTGCGGGGTGTCCCACGGCACCAGCGGCTGGAACAAGCCTGGAAAGGCGGCTGGCCAGGTAGCACTGCAGCCCCCCGGCACCGGCACAAGCTGCTGGCACAGTCCAGGGGGGGTTGGGACTTGTGGGAATTGGTCCGGGTGTGTGGCAGTCAGTTGCACCTAAGCCAGAAGACAAATCCCTGGACTGGCCATGGAGGCGGCAGGCAGAGTTTCTTGGAAGCCATCAGCGTCTCACTGTGTCCTTTCCACCTTGTCCTGGGTGCGCGACGGCATACCCAAGGAGCAGTCAGCCTGGCTGGGCTCACCCTGACGTTGGTGAAACCTGAACAGCCTCCTTTCCAGCATAGGAGAGCTCCACAGGGCTCAGAAATAGGGGCTGTACCTGCCCTTCACGCAGAGGAAACAGTCGATGGCCAACAAGGCTTGACGCGCTGAGGTTTTAGCTGCGCTGAAGCTGACCATCTCCTGTTTTTAAGGAATGGTTTTGACTACATGTGTAACTTTAGAAGGGCAGTGGGTTGTTACGCTGCAGTCAGCCTCACACTTGCTTTATAAATCATTAACAAATGTATGACAACCCCTGCAAGGCTTCAGGTTTTATCTGTTGTGCTTTACTTTCACCACTCTTTAGGGCCGGGGTACCTGTGTCAGCCAAAGAGCACTCCTCCACAGGCTAGCAAAAGCTATCTTCTGATCCTCCACAGATGGTCAGGGCACGTTCACAGGCACTGCCCAAATACCCCCACCAGGGGGTATATACTATTAATATTTATTACTATTAATATTATTATATGCTATTGTATACTATTAATATTTATTTATTACTATTAATATTATTATATGCTATTATATACCATTAATATGCTATTCACCAGGCTGCCTGCAGGTCTTGCTTTTCTCTATACTATGCTGCCAGGTAAATGGGGCTGGCACTAAAACAAAGCAAAGGGTTATTTAGTAAGCCTTCAGGTCAAGATTTTCTAGAAAATAGGTATAGAAGATGACAGGTACAGAAAATAAAGCACAGAACCCAAAACTTTGATTATCAACAGTAGATTTCTTTCCCCCCTTAGCCAAGTACAGTTTCTCCAGCTTGGCGTCCCAGGGATCCATAGTTCAAAGGCTCACACCCTCTCTTCCCTATTTCCAGAGGCTATTTGTGAACTCCAGCAACAATCACACTAATCTGGGGTTCAGAGCTTCTCCATCTGTTGATCTTCCCTTTTCCCTCCCCTCTGCCTCCGAGCAGGTAGCTTGGGTAGCCGGAAGTTTCACACACAACCAACCAGTCCTGTAGAGCGCGTTCTCTTTCCCTCAGCTCACGTGTGGTTAGGTGGGAATCACCAGGTTTCTAGGGCAGCTTTTCTATCTACTCCAGTTAGTTTGCCCTTCATTCACAAAGCTTTCCATGGATTTATATGCTTTATATGTAGAATATTAATTGCAAACTCATGAACTTTGGTACATTTGCGAATTCTCATANAAAAAAAAAAAAAAAAAAAAAAGAGTGTGTTCTCCAGCTGTCTCTGGGGCAGTGTGCCCTTACCGCCTTCTCTCGCTCTGGGAACTTCATGCCACGTGCACTCTCCATCATGGCCTCTGCAAATGAGGCAGGGCTTTGGCAATTAATAACGATACTGAAATGAAGCCATTTGAAAGAGCAGCACTGAAGCCACACATACAAGCTAAAAATGCTTTTCCACTGATGAGTTCAAGATGGATAAAACCCTTTACATGTTTCAGGGCTCCATACAAGGAAGAATTTGAAGCAGCGACCCTTAACATTTCCTATCTTTCAAGTGCTGTGTTTTACTATCTAATGGCTTACTGCTGACAACTCTTGATTATCTGGTGTAGCAGAAGGATTGGGATGACGAAGAAGAAGTAAAAACAAAGATAATACAAAGCACATGGCGATTAAATGGTAAGAAAATAAAATAAGAGCACTGTGAAAGACTGAGCAGCACCGACCTGGGCAGGGGTGGCCACGGAGGACCGTGTGATGGGAAAGGGCTGCAGTTCATCCAAGCCCTTTTGCAACTCACGTTGGACTCCCTGTGTTCCCACAGCCTGGGTAATCAGCCCATGAGTGGCTGAGGGCTGTTTTATTTTCCTACATGGCCGTATCACTCCAACACAGCATTTTGCACTGTGCATGTTACTGGTGTTGGCTCAACGTGAGGTCAGCACAGAGGAATGGTGAGCGTTTTACACCATTAACCACCCTTGCTTTCCACACTGTAGACCCCCGCAAACACGCTTGGGCTGGAATTGCCCAGCCTGGCCGGTGGTGATGCTCTCCCTGCCCCGGCCCTGGATGGGCTGCACAGGCTGGCTTTCCACAGCAAACTGGCTGCAAATGGAGTTCAATACAGGTGTATGGGGGGAAGCGATTCGGGAATCATTCCCAGATGTTATAAAATGTCTCCAGCTCCCATCCAAGCTGCTGGGGGCTTTCAAAACAGCTTACCACTAGCTGGAGAATGTTTATAGCGGGGAGCAAAAGCCCATAACATTCATTCATGTTTGATTGCTCAGTGTGAGCCTGGATCCCTTCCTAGGGCTTTGGGGTATTTGGGCAGGTTGGCTGCAGGGAAGATGCACAAAGCCTCATCAGTGAGCTCATTCATGAGTGCTTGTGATTTTCTCAGAACTACTTTCTGACCGTCTTTTTTCTAAAGTAACCATCCTTGGTCTCTCCCTCTGGCGCTGTGATCCTGGAAGAAGCGTATCACAGTTTTGGCATGTTTGGGACGTGCTACCACAGTACAGCAGTATTATGTGGCAAGCACAACATATGTTTTGGAAGAGAGTTTGGTTTATTTTAGCTGCTCCAAATTTACTTGACCTGTTTAATCCAGCTTTCACACTACATCATCTCAGTCACTGGGATTGCTTTTAGGTCATGCCCTACACAACATGTGCAGCCAGTTGGCCTTTCATCTGTATGATTAATTGTCCAAAATGATTTCCATGTGATTAATA
Source organism: Pandion haliaetus (assembly GCA_013401275.1). Classification (NCBI taxonomy): domain Eukaryota; kingdom Metazoa; phylum Chordata; class Aves; order Accipitriformes; family Pandionidae; genus Pandion; species Pandion haliaetus. Next base: position 82,215 of record VYZV01043826.1, on the reverse strand, counting down.
TAAAATCCCAACATCCATGATAGGCCAGGCCACTCCATCCTCCACGTTATGTTTGGCAGGTGCAGGGTCTGGCCCACTGAGAAAGGAATAGTGTGAACAGGGCATGCTGGGAAGCCTAGACAGCTGCCTAGCTGTCTGCTATCTGCTGCTCTTCTAGGCTGGCCATAAGTTAATATTGACTCAGTCACCTATGGGAAATCGGGGGGG
>VYZV01043826.1:65519-81997 GCA_013401275.1 Pandion haliaetus | reverse complement strand
GGGGGCAAAGCTCATGGCGTGGGCAGCCCCGGCCTGCTCTGGGTGCTGAGCCGTGGCTTTGCGTGTCTCCTTGCTGCTCTGCGTATGGAAAGAGCACGTCAGGCTAGCTCCGGCATGGGAGCCACTGCCACGCATGGTAGTACGTAGGCATGCCTCTCCTTTTGGGACCTGCCCCTGTGAACCTGCAGCGGTGGCCGGAGGATGCTGCAAGTGCAGCTATGGTCCAGAGGCCGAGGTGCTGCAGGTGAAGGTGTGAGTGCCAGGTAAAAGTCCCATGGCTGCTGCAGGTGCTCTCCAGCACACACTAAGCTGGGGGATGGGACAGCTGATGGTGCCCGGCTCACAGATTGCACCAGGACAAATGCTGCAAGCGTCATCAAGGGACGAACAGCCGCAATGGCTACACCCTCGCCCTCACGCTGCCGCCTGTCGTACCTGTGCTGCGTCTGTACGCGAGTCTTCTGTCCTGCAGGTACTTTAGTGTAGTACCCTGAGGGGATTTCACGCCCCACACAAAAATGAGATGATCGCTGCGGGCATCGTTTCTTTAAAAGAGAGCTGCTCCGTCCCCACTCCTCCCCTCTGGTTTCTCCTGCCAATAGCAACAACCATCACCCCTGCCCGTCAGGCACTCCCTTGCCAGCCAACTGAATCATACTGGAGATAGGAGGCTTTTTTGGGTGCTAAAACTTTACAAGGCAAAGACTTACAGAATACACCCATATGCCCTGCCTGGAAACTGGCTCCCACCTCTGTGGAAAAAGCCAGGCAGTCTCAATTAGGCATTCATGGAAAGTGGGGACGAGCTGGGGCCGGAGCCAGAGGCTGCAAAAGTTTCCACATTTGCCAGCACTGATCTTGCAGACCCGTCTGCTAACTCCGTCTCGGGCTCCTTCTCACTAGGCAACCAAATGTGCTAAAAGGAGAAATCAAGAAGATAATTTTCACACCTGGCTTGCTGTGTTTGGGATACTTTTTTTGCTGCACTGCAAAATGATTGCACCGTGTCACTTGTCTCCCCTAATGTTCAGGGGAGCAAAGTGCTCCCCTAAGCGATGTGCTTTCCACCCCGAAAAGCTATTCAGTGGCTCCACCTGGCCAAACAAACGAACAGGGCTTCAAACAGGCCATTCACGGTGTAGAAAAATCAGATTAATCCCTGATGGGAAGGCTTCCTAGAGCTATTTGAGGAGTGACAGAAGGAGCCCTGGGAAGAAGAAAAGATCAGGATTATTTGGCTGTAACCCAGCTGCAGGTGGCCACACTTCAGGACTAACAGGGCAATCAGGAGCTCAGCTCCTGCCCCTTGCAAAGTAGTGCTGTCTGCCTCATTCATGGCATTTTTGGTTCTCTGCCGAGCCAGTGACTGGGACTGTGTGGGAAAGACGAGAAACCACAATCATGACTTGATTACAGAGGCCTCGCTTTGCTTCCCGCAAGGGCGGTGAAATAGCCGTGGTCACGCAACAGTTTCTTTCTGATCTAGAGTTGGCCAGGGTTTGGCACTGGTTGAAGCCTGAGTAGTTGGCCCAGCTATTTCTCCATGTCCTTCTAACAAACTTAAGGTCCTTTCAGTGCTTCCTAAATAAATGCTTGTTTTGTTTTTTTTTTTTTAAATTAAAATAAATTACTCAACACTGTAGAACAAATAATATTCTTAAAAGTACCACTGGCAGTGGAGAGCACCAGGGCATTTGCCTCCGCCACAGGCGGCGTGGGTAGGGGCTGGTTGGGATGTGTATGAGAATGCTATTAAGGACATGGGGAGGGGACAGCATGTTATTGTAATACAAAATATTGCTTTCAAAAAACCAGGAGGGGTGCAAAGCAGGCTTGAAATAGAGAGGCCACAAAAGACCAACAACTGTGAAATACAGGCAATAGTGGGGGAGTTGAGAGAGGCAAGAGAACCCAAGGAGGTAGGAAGTATCTAGGGACTTGAATTTTACAGTTCCAGTTATTTCATGCACAAAGACTTGCACACTAAATCTGTAGGTGAAGGAGCCTCTGCTGAAGTTGATCAACTTTATAATCTAAACATACGTGTCTCATTCCAGCTGGGTTTTTTAGATTAGTTATTGGGATTTTTTTGTTTGTTTGTTTGAACGACCTGGGGAACAGGGCGTTGCTTTGGAGTAAATTAATAGCAGATTTCTTTTTCTTATTTTTTTTCTTCCTTAGGTATCCTTGAAAGGGATTGGTGACATGCTAGAGACCAGGCAGTACCTGGGTTAAAAGAAAAGCAGTTTTTAACTCTTAAGAAAACAAGAATACCTGCCAGTAGTAAAAATGAGGTTTATATGCCCATTACTGTAAAGTTAAACACTACCAGCTGTATTGTCTGCCTTTACAAAAAGAACTCAGGTGACAAAATTCCCCTACTTTTCATATTTAGAAAGCTGTTTGAAATCTGCCAGGTTTGCTGGCAAGGTGTTGAAGAGAAGATCAGGTTTATAAAGTATATTAAATTCTCATTTTAAAAAAATAAAAATCTGAGCTATATTTCACATGTACAGTCCTTGAGGGAGAAATCACACATACCTTACACTGAACTTCACCTTTCCAGGGACCGTAAAGCCTTGTTTGAGCCTCTATTTCTTCTCCCGTTGTGCTAAATTCTTGTGAGGAGTTGCACAGGGCTCAACGTAGGAAGGAAATTCGGGGGAGAAAAAATTCGCTTTCTTCTCTTGGCTACATTTATTTCACAAAAACCTCCAGATGTAACTCCTTTGGTCTGAATAGTTTTGTCTGCCTCAGATTGACATTTCCTTCCCTTGTAGAGAGATGGGCAGAGATATTTATGGCAGAAAAGATAAATTGTAAAGCATTTCTCAATCCAGCTCTGCATATCTTGTGCTTTCCCCGCAGCTCTGGTGTGTTTTCACTCATACAAGAGCACCTCAGGACTCTGAGCAGCATGAGGGGCTGTCTGGGTGTGAAGCTGTACCCTTGGACATCATTGAAGAGCATTAGATGGGGAAACACGGGTGCAGGCTAACCAACCTCCACGTTAATTTGGGATGTCCTTGGCTGTGGTTCGGCGCTGGGCAGAAGGGCATGGCCGAAACCCATCATGGAAGCCCAGCACAGCTTGCCTGCCTCTCGTTGCGGCACGGTGCATGCCTCAGCCAGAGCCTACGACCTCATCCTTATGAGCTCCATTTACCGGACTTTTAGGATGCGAGGAGGTGCTTAAACACCTCTTAGAAATTTTACTTGACTCACTAAATTCCTTTGTGACCCCAGAAAGCCACATAGTGAGGCTAATCAAGGGCTAAACCTTGTCCTGCCACTCGGAGAGCAAGAGCGGGTGGCGTGGCCCAGCGAGCAGGAATGCAGTGCATGGATGCGTTTAAAATAACTTTAAACACAGCTAATTAGGACCAGCTTTTCAAACAAAAGTATCTGCAATGAATTAAAAAAAATACATATATACCAAACTAGCTACAGTAGTGCAATATTCAGTTGTAGACTACAAATTATAGTGGCGTTTCAATTAGTTTCCTGCCAATTAGCCCAACTGAGCGTGAGCGTAGGTGAGTTGCAAGGTTTTCTTCCAAAGCATGAATGCTGGGGAGCTAACGGGTATTTCCCTGGGCACGTCTGTCTGTGCCTGCCCTGACAGCCGTCAGGTGCCCGATGGGTGCCATGCAAGAGCTGCCTTACAGACAGGGCTAAAATTATGTTTACGTTAATATATCGCAGCTCCTACTGTCACACAAAAAATACTCCTCTCGGACCAGCCCAATGACCCGACCAGCACCTACTCTGGTATCTTCTTTCCTACAACAGCTTACTGAGAGAAAAGATATTAAACATAGGCAATCAGCCTTCTGTTGGCGTCATCTCTTGCTGCTGGCTACTTCTGTGCTTTGGGACTTCCTGAGCTAGGGTTGCAGCTTCGTGGTTAATAATCCTTACAGGATTTTTTTTTTTTTTTTTTTTTTGTGGTTTTGTAATTGGTTTTGATCTCATTTATTCTTTTGACAGCTGGAATATCCCATGACTATGAATTTCAGTCTGCTGTGTGAAATTTTTGTTTTAATTATGTTACCTCAGATAATTTTGTCCCAAATTCCCTGCTTCTAGATGGAAAGCATTGTAGAAGCAATGAATATTTCCTCCCTTATTCGTGTCATTTATTGTTATAGGCCACTATCACATCCGCCCTCAGTGATCTTTTTTCCAGGAGACAGAGACCCGGTGCACAAAGTCTCTTTTCACAAGGAATCTATTTCTTTCCTTTCATCATTCCTGATTTTTTGGCTTTCTGGTTTATCCTTTTAAAGTGATAAGGATCATATAATGATGGTTTCTCTTTGGTTTCCTCTCCCTACTTCCAAATCCTCTATGTGCCTCTTTTTTAAAAAAAAAAAAACAAAAAACAGCTATTATGATAATTGAGTTGAATTATCCAAAATAACACTATGAGCTTATTCCTGACTGTTACTAGCTAATTTAAAAATCTATTATTGAATATGCACCATTTGGTGTGTCTTTCACTGAGTGTCTAGGACTCTGTCAGCCACTGCTCATGTTTGGTTTTGCTTTTGCTACTCTGAATCAGTGAATTGCTGTTCACCTCCCTACGGAAGACCAGCTTAATGAAGTTGATTCAGTTCCTTCAGATCCTGAAAGATGTTGGTGTGAGTGGGTACTGGTTGTCTTTATTTAACTCAGTCACTTTTACCTTAGTTTAATTAAAGCAATGCAAACACATGGGATAGCCAAATGGCCAAAGAAGTAACCACACCTTAGACCGAGTAGCTGGGCAAGGTATTACTTGATATGTGCAACCACTGTGTATCCAATAATTGTCCAAGACATTCAGAAACTTTAGCAGGGTGCGTTGGAAAGCAGTTTGAATTGGTTCATTACAACATGCGTTATTCAAGTTGCTGTCCAGCAAAGCTTACTTTTGTATATTTCCTCGATGAAATTTCTACAGCTGCCTAAGACTTAACCGTCTTGAGAGTTCAGCTACTGTGAACATTAAAATGAGAGTTATTTGCCTCTCCTGGTCGTGAATCGAGCTGTCCTTTGCCTCCGAGCTGCCCATGAGGATTCCTGGTGGTGGCACTGATGCCTTTGCCCTTTTTTCTTGTCACACTGGTGGAGGGGGCTGTTTGGTTTTGCACTGCAGGAGGCCCAGCCAGACGGGAAGAGCCTGCACCTGGGGAGGAGCTGGTGCCCCCACAGCTGGCCAGCACAGCTGGAGCCCGCAGCAATCGGGGCTGGCAGCCAATGTAAGAGAGGCAGAGGGCAACAGGCCCCTTCTCAGGGGCTGTGGGTGTCAGCTCTCTGAACTTCTACCTGAAGGTACTTGACAAAGGGTTTTTTTTTTCTTGTGCTAGTGGTATTTGTCTGTTTATCACTGCTTTATTTGCAAACACTGAGTTTTGAGCTCTTACTTTCTATTACTTCTGCAGTGTTTTCCTGCATTATTATTTCTTCTCTAAGTTTTGCTGGCTAAAATCACATGAAGCATAAGTATGTCTGACTCCTTGGAAGTCCACTGAGTTGTACCTTTTTGTTATGTTGCCAAACTGTGAGGAAACCTTCTGAAAAGCTGACTGGAGTTAGGTTTCCCATGCCTGCTGCTTAGAAGGGTTCAGAAATTGTATAAGAGAAAGCTTTCTAATGGTGTTCTGTCATTCCAGTTTCTGTTCTTAGCTGGGGAAAAGGAGGCTAGAGTACAAAATGAAAGAAAATCTTTGGCTTGCACCCTACCCCCCTTAAAACATCCATAAAGTTTTTGGCTATGATTTGCTTTCCCTGTAGGTATGCGTTTTCTTTGGGTTAGCTGGGCACGCAAGCTCCATTTTTACCTTTTATTGAAAAAAAAGGAAAAAAGTCAATGATCGCTGCATTTTTATTTAGCTAAATTCATGGCGTAGAAGCAAAGTCTCCAAAGAATGCCCAGGGTTGCTGCTGCCTTTGTGGTCTCCTCATTGGCCACAGAGCTGTATGCCTGGGCAGTGCTTTTAAATGGGGATGGCTGATGGTGCTCTGCTCTCTTGCAGAGCAGTGTTGATGGTCTCTGCTCACCTGGGCTGCAAATCAGGGGTGCTCTAAGGTCTCATGAATGCAACTGCCCCAGCTTCAGTTTCGGCCCTGCGGAAAAAGACCCAATAAATGCTGACTGAGGTAGGTGTTTCTCAGTATGTTCAGTTGCTAAAAATGTCTCCTGAAGTTTGTGAAAGGATTGCGAGAGGTATTTATCTATGTTGTTTGAATGACGTTTTGCAGTTTTGGTAGGCTGTATCAAAACCAGTTTTCTGGGTTTTATTACTGTCTGAAGTGGTTTTGAGATATGGTTGATGAAGAAGAGCAATTGCATAGCTTAATTAAAACGAAAGTTCTTGGTGAGTAGGTGTGGCCCCAATAGCTGGTGTTACTGAGACAGGAGTTTGCAAATGACCCATTTCTGTAAGTTCAGAAGGTGAATAATAGAGAAGAGCAAAGCTGAGTGTTGTATCCTGGTGTTTTTTTTTTTTCAGGATCACTATGTGCTGTGTGCTTCTCAGGAGTAAGGCTTTTCTAAGTTCTTCAAGTTTCGAGTTTTTTTTAGTTCTTGATTTCTTAGTGGAAAGACCTGACTGTCAGCATTCAGCTCTCGGCGTTTCAGGTTCCTCTCTTGCCCATGTATTTTGAGTACATCCTTCTTCAGAGGGACTTGGAGAAAGGAGGAGCTTTTTAAACTTATCTGACTTGTGTTATATGGCAGTGAATGATCTGTGTATGGGGGCCCTAAGTAAGATTGCACAAGTGTAACGTGGACTGTTTGTTCTTCCTAGTTGGGATTTAAGGTCTAGTTTGTATGCCTGCTAATACACTCGGAGGATCTGAGATAGGTGTTTTGATGTGATGTGACTAACTTGAAAAAGGAGTAAAAAATAGTAACCCTGGTGCACTGTTTAAATTGTTATTCCATGAAGAATAATGAAGCAGCTTTTTATTTCAAAGTACCAATGTTATATGTAATCCCTATTATTTTTCTTGAAGTGGGATTTAGTTGGTCCTTCTGTTACGAGCAGGGTGTTGCATTGTCTCTCAGCCTCATTTACATAGAGCAGGAAGGTGAAGCGCTTGGCAGTGAAAAATGAGGGGAAAGTAGTTTGATCATTTTTGTTGATGTCATATTGTCTGTGTTAATTTATTTTTGTTTTAAATATGTAAAAGTTATTTCTCTGAGGAATAATAGAAAATGTGGTAATAGGGAGCTAGGACTCTGCAGTTGGTCTACTCAGCGGTTTTTTTTCTGGTCTCAGTGGAGTGCTAAATCTCAGGTGTTGGCATTTGGGGTGCCCCCTGGTTCTCCTGGTGGAAAGATGTATTTCAGTTCTGAGTCCGGCTTTGTGGCTCGTGTTTGCTATGGGAAGAGTGCTATTGGCAAGCTTTATATTGAAGAGCAGTATGTTTTGTTGAACAATAATTTACCAGCTAGCTCTGAATATGTGCTTTTCCTTTCCATGGGGCTCAGCTGGGAGGATGTCTTTCACCATTTGATGAAATAGTCCCTTTTTTTTAAAGGCTTCAGAATTGCACGATACCTTGGCCAACCTCTCTCCCCCAACACACACCCATGCGCACACAGGTGCACGCGTTCTTGCTCTCCCTCATGCAGACTGAATGAGAAGAACACTCAATTCTTCCCAGAAATCAGGCTTACTATGTGATATAAATGGTGTCACTGTGGTAAAGAACTCCTCGTGTCAAATATGCACCATGTTTGTAGGGGCGATCAGGCATAGAACAACTGTGTGCTGGTGTGTCTATTAAAAATTTTCTGTTTGTTTTAAAGGAAGGGGATCTCTTATGTTAGAGGCAGGATACCTCAAGTCCAAAGTTAATTTCATGACATCTCTATTTTAACTTCCAATCACAACAGTATTGGCATTCGCAACAGAAAAATTGCTTGCCATTGAATTTTGATTGGGGATGTGAGAAGAGCATTGCTAATAAGCAACAAGCATTTAGTAGGTCTAGTTCTTGCCAACTTCTACTGTTTGCAAAGAATGAATTAGATCCAATCCCCTAAATTCTAAGTGATATAGCTTAATGACTTTTAAAAATGATGAATGTAATTTTTCATTATAGCAACTTTCTGGCACCTAAGCTTTCCTATCCAACTATTAAGGATAGAAGTGTACTTTGTCTGATTATCGGAGGTTTTTCCTTCAGGAGAATGCTAGGCAATACCAGGCTGACACCATCAACCCAAGTTGTTCCACCAGCAGAGGAGACTTTGGGTGAAGCTCTCTCGCCTGGGATGTGACCAGGCTTGTTGCAGTTTAGGAACTCGGCTGCAGTGCAGAAACTCTTCTTCATATGGTCTGGGCCATGGTTATACTGGGGCAGGTTTGCACCGCAGACACCAGGCTGCGGCTGGCCGGTCCATAACTGGGAACCCAATGCAGCTGGTAGTAAAACTCTGAAAGAAGGAACTTTCAAGAAAACCATACCACTCTCTTGCTTTTTTTTTTTTTGCAGTACTTTAATACAGCATTAAAATGCTAGAATACTAGAGGAAAGCTGTATACTATCCAGCAAATAAGGCACATGACGGAATGCCATTTTATGGACAATCCACAACAGAGGTTTTACAGTCTCTTTAGCAACACAGTCACCAGATGAGCCAGCTGTCATCTTGATTGCTGAAGTAGAACTGGTACCTCTGAGGCCTTTGTCCATAGGTTTTGTTTGTTTGTTTTAGCTGTACAATTTTATTAACAGTTACAGAAAAGGAAATTATACAAATAGCCAGCTGAATCTGACAAGGTCAGTGGGTACAGCTAAACAAATGTAATAATAATTAGGTTAATTTTTTAAAGCTGAAGAAACTCGTAAGATACAGTGTTAGTTTTAGCACTAGTACACAACGCAGTGAGTGCTGTACTAAATAACCTTTTAAAGGAAACAAGAATCCAGTACAGGGTTGGGCAGACCTCCCATTTTAGCATGGTAAAATATCAAACTAAAAACCCAATCCTTCATAATATAATCAAACTACATGAAATGTAAAGTGTAAAAATGCTTCAAATACGTGCACATGCATATTCTATATTGCTATGAGTTCTAATTAAAATAAACATAAATCTCTACAATAATCTACTTCAATCCTTTTCTCTTACATCCTTTGATTGATATTATTGCTGTAGCCGATACTGCATAGCTGAGCTCACAGTCTGCAAAGAGTTGTGAAAGTCAAGTTGTCAAACAGTGTCCCAACCAACTCTCTTCCCCTCTGGTTATGGGAAAGGAAAGAACCACCATTTGAAACCCAACGCTTGTGCTTCAGAGTTTCTGAAAGCCGAGTCTCTAGGGTGCTTTCAGCATCTTCTGTGTCTCTCACAAGGCCATAAAGTGACAGTATACTGTTATTTGCTCCTCACTTGCTATATGTCTAGCGATAGCTTTTTCTAGCAATCCTTCCCCAAATACACATAAATAAACTGTATAAGCATTTTCATATAAGTCTAAGCACTTGAATAATATATTGGTTACTTAATACTGATATTTTCATCCAAGGATAACAAAAAACAATATGGCTTAAAGAATTGCAAGGTTTTTTTGTCAGAATTATGTACCAACTTTCATATAATATTTTATGTAGACAATATTTCCTTCTTAATGTAGTTCTGTTGCATACTTTATACAGACAAAAGCATTGTAAAAAAAAAAAAAGTAAATTACTTCCATAAATATTTTCTTGAGGATACATCCTTAGTTCTGCAAAATACTTAAGAAAACTCTTACCTCTGTTAGTATCCTAGTTGAGAGGAAGGCCCTTCTGAAAGCTTCCAAATTGTAAAAACTTTCCCCAAAAAACAAACAATACTTTTTTAAAAAGGCCCTCAAATATATACAAAAAAGTTACTGCAAAGAGTTTCCAGATAACAATTCAGTATTACAAGAAATATTTGTAACCATTCAAAAATTTTAACATCTAAAAAGGTTTCCAAAATACACACATAGTATTAAAAAAAAAAAAAAAAAATTGAAAGAAACTCTATGTCAAGTATAACTCAAGATAAATACACATCTGCAAGTAAAACTGTAAAATACTTCATACAGGGGTAAACATTTATATCAATCATCTATAGCTAGTAACTGCACACGATTGTCCCTTTGAAATTCATCCTAGAAACACAAACCATCATCCCTATATCTAAGATCTCGAACAGCCCTCTGAGCACTTCAGCAATGTAGCAAACTGAATGGACAGCAGTGGTTTTGCATGTAGGAAAGAGATACAGGTTGAAGCCCAATCAGGAGTGGAGTGATATTTTAAAGAATGATTTTTGTGTAGTGATAGTTCCATCACATATTTTAAAATATGTTGGCAATGGCAAGTGGAAATTGTATGTCAATTCACTTAACTTGAAAAACACATGTTGATGATTTATTGCTTACTGTTCAGTGGATAACTCTTAGGATGCATACCATGGAAAAAAAAACCCTCTACATGACTGCAGGACAAAGAGAACTAATCTGTGAAGTCTGACATTTCCAAAAGCTCTCAACTTTTAATATTTTAAGTAGTTTTGTTTTTGGAATAGCTGCTAGAGCATCACAGGTACGCAACCCATGTAAAAACTAAATATCATGTTATACAAAAAGGTAAAATGTAGAGAATACTTCTCGATATAAGGCTTCTCTCAGACATAGGTAACTTCACATTTTTAGTTTACAAATTAAGTCCCATATAATGGGGAACTTCAAAATACACCTATTTTCAGAAATAATATATACTCTTGTGTATTTATCTGAAATTAAGAAGCAACTTTGAGACAAAAAGGCCTCAAGGTTTGCTTGTGTGGCATCATTTTATGTCTGTGGTAGCAGCAGTAGAAACTGGCTAAAATGGGGCCATTCTTTAAACTACAGGGATTTTTCTTCATCGCCATTAAATGAAGTATTTGTAACAACTTCATTGGAGCCGCATCAAGTTTAAGCAGCTAAAAACGTACAGCACATTTCAAATCACTGATGCTTTTCTCCAGAGCAGTTCCAATGCTAAGGACAAATTCCATGTGAAATGTTCTGACCGACTGAGGAAACAAAGTGTGTTTAGTTCTTTTGTTTTAAAGAAATAAATGAAAGTTTAAAATTCCCAAAAAAGGGGGGAAAGAAAAAAAAGTGTGCACTGACTGGATTGGTAGACAGGCAACAGCAAGCATCTGGAGTTAAATATCCAGTTTGCCAAATAAATGCACAGAGCCAAATTTGTCTCAGGTGCACCCCTAAAGAACACTCAATTTAGAGAGGCCTGTATTGATTTAAAACTCTTCTTACTGATGCTTGCTTTGTTTCTGGGAAGACTGTCTAAAAAAACCTTCAAGGATTACTAGGTGATGTTCTAAATGGAGAGCTGGTTAAAGAGAACATCAGAAAGAACTCAGAAAAAGATAAGATGTAAATCAACTCATCTTCTTTCCAGTAAAAAGTCTGAGTTTTTAAGGTTTTTCCAATTTGGAAAGAGTTAGGTCTATAGGTGAATTATCTTGGGGGGGGGAAGAGAAGGAATCTACCTTTTGTAATCAATCTTTTTTTCAAAATCAAAATTCAGAAATTCCCCTCCTGTGCCATTAACTAAAAGCCAATGGTCATAAGCTATTGTACATTACTTATGTGGATGTGTTTTTCCAGCAATCCACAAAATATACCCAGATAAGCATGGAGCAAATGCCCATGGTCGAATGCTACCATCCTAGGAGCAAACCTCATGCAGGGAGGGACAGAGGAACACTCCCCTCGTGTGAGCTTGGTGCTGTCACCTTCCCTAGGCACCACCCTGTTAGGGAAACGAGGTTTCAGCCCTGCGGAGCGAGGACAGAAAACAAGGGGATGCCCCCACATGGCTTGGGAGAAGCAGGAGTTCAGCCGCACGGCTGCAGGGGAGAGAGGGTTGTGGCTGCTCCCCAGGGACCGCGGGGTCACTCTCCCTCCTCACCCCACTTTTGGCAGGGATGGCAAGGCAAGCAGGCTACTTCCAGCCCTGGGGTGCCCAGGGCCTGATCGCATCCGCATCCTGCACTGGGAGGGATTTGCGGTCTCTGAATTAGGCAGTACAAAGTATGGCAGTGTGGCTTCTTGCTTTTCTGCGCGTTTTGTTCTCTATCTGCTTTTCCCCAACTTGAGTGCAGGGCAAAAGTTCTCTTCCTCTTTATTTCAAATACGCTAAATATTACTTAAATACCTTATATGTCTGCTACTTAGGAAAATATCAATGATATAAATATTGAACTCTCATAAGTATGCTCTTAAGAACTATTGTTCTACACCTATAGACATCAACTGTGTTAAAGTTGATCATGTGTACTTTTAGTACAACCTAAAAATCCGTAAGCTAAAGGCATTGCCATGGAGCGTTGAATCTGGATAAACAATTTTTAACAGGGCACTGCCATGAAGATAGCAACAATTGCATATAATGTTACCTTTTAGCTGGCCTTTGTTCAGAACCTGGTGGTGTGCTGTATATTGATGTAGCTATATCGAAGGATGTGCTGTTTTACTGATCTAGTGGTTATCATAAGATGGAAATTATTTCAACATAGAAAAAAATGGTTGATAGAAACATCTTAGTTTCAGGGAGAAAATAAAACAACATTTTCCCTTATCTTCATCTAAAGGGGTTTCTCTACATGTCCTTTAGCTGGATGTGAAGCATCAAGGTGATTTGTTTGTTTGCTTGTTCATATACTATTAACTGCTCGAGGAAAAAAAAATAGATCTGGTTTAGTATGTGGCTCTTTTAAAATTATTTGTGCTTGAAACAAACTACTGAGATTAATACTAGAGGTCAAGCTTTGAAAATCCACCCCTATATTTGCCCGTGTATTTTCTTATTCTTATTTGTATGGGCAGATGAGTATCTTTATTTAGAGAATTTGTCTCTAAGGTAATTTCTGAGCCTGTGCAAAGTGTGTTTCCGTTTTTGAAAATGCTAAAACTGTGTATCTTCACCGAGGCAACTGAACTGTTATTAGTGTTAACTTTCAATAATATTTTCAGCTATTTTAGTTGATGGAATTGCCAACTGGGCAAAACTAGTTTCAAAGTGATTAACTTAGTTAATAATACTATTTTAGCATGACGTAGCACTTATCATCCAGTGATGTCGAAACACTTATAGATATTAAGCAAGCCTCACAACTCTCCTGTGAGGTAGGAATACTGAAGTATTATTATCCCCATTTTGCAGTGGGGGAAACTGAGGTCCAGAAGAATCTTCTAACTTGCCCAAAATCAGGGAGCTAATGGAAGGGCTGTGGAGTCCCAATGTTTATCCATTGCTCTGACCAGTAGGCTGGGTCACTTGGGCTACCCATAAACAATGAAGTTTGCAAGATGTGTACATGACGCTACCACCAGAATAAGCAGAAACAATTTTGCTGTGCTTATAGCAAAGCAGGGAAGTGGCAAAAGTTTCACCCTAGAGAAAATTTGCAAAGAACTTCACATTTCCTATACAAATGCTTGCTGTAAGTTTTCAATTTTCTTTACAAGAGCTTGACTGTACGTACTGGCAACATCCTGCTATCACTTGGCATAAAAACCCCCTCTGTCTTCGCATTATGGAATCCTCAAAACAAATGTAATTCACGTCAAGTTATTTAGGATTTAAAATATTTCCACTAAGTATCATTCACACAAATCAATCTCTAAAGGAAGCTTCATAAGAATCAAAATTGTTGATTAAAAAAAACCCAGACAAACATTATCCCTGTAACTTTTACTGAATGCTGCAAGTGAATTACTTGTTGTGTTCTTTTGCCAATGTATTCTCATGTAGACGTACAAACAGGATACTGTCTTGAGGTACTTTCAGTTCATGACATTTCCCAATCCCTGATGAGATACTTCTTTGCAGCAGGATGCCCCTGCACAAAGTTCTACCTGAAATGGGACAGTGAAACATAACTCCTACGCTTCTCCTCAGGTATGTAGGTGCTTCAGGAAGACATGAAGAGGGAAGGTTATATAGAGTGTTCCCCATGCCTCAAAACACCCTTATGGCTAACAAGTTTTATATTATAAAAAATTTGTACAGTAGAAAACAGGACAGAAAAATATTTCCAGAAAGTGGCTTTAAAACTATTATAAATAGTAAGTTTGGCTAATCTTTCAATTAAGGGTTTTGGGGACAGTTTTAAGTGTTCTTATCCCCCCTTATTCACAGTAAATTTAGTGTGCTTGTGGCCTAATGAACAACCCATACGCATACGGGGACCATTTCAGCGGGATTACATGACAAGAGAAGGATCTGTTAGCCACACAGGCAAGCCAATTTTGTCTCCTCCAAAAACCTCTGGGAATCCTTCCTGATGCTCTGGGTCCCATTATGGCATTCCCTTTCTACCCAGCCCACACCCTCAAACAATTTTTCACTTGTTTTGCCACATCTTGCAGAAATGATTTTGTCTAAGCCCTGCCCAAGCAATGGTAACGTATAGGAAAAGTCCAAGAAATCAGCAGCACAAAACTCTCAGACTTTGTAAAACTGGGAAAGCAATAATTTTCCTTCTTTTATGCTGTGGCTTGTTTCATCTTCCTTTGTCTTGTCATATAATAGGAATAACGTTCATGTTGTGGGCAAGTGCTTGCAATTAGTGGCCCCACAGTTACTTAACCACTGCAAAAGCCATATGTATAACATACATTCCTTGTGAATATTATAACTTGCCTATTGAATAGTACTTCATTTCACCTGGCCATGATATAGGGTCTGTGTAAACAATCAGTAGAACCTGCAACTGTGGTTCTGTTGTGAACACTATCAGTAACGCTTTATATATGTATGTGTACATATATATATAATATAATTTACATATATATGTATGTATACAAATCATAGTCCTGTAAATACCTGTTGCATGCGTGCACATGCACAGGAGAAATGTTACATTCTGTTAATGGTAAGGCATATTATTAGATAGGCAATATTGGCAATTATTTTAGCTTTTATCTTGATTTGTTGTGTTGATGTTGATCGCATGCTGCCAGAGGATCTTTAAGGATGATGGGGACGGGAAGAGGCCACTTTGAAGGCTTATTGCACACGGCGGCAGTAGTAGCCCAAAACTTTGCACTTCTCACACAGATGCTGGGGATGTTCTTTGCTCTGATCTGAAACATCCAGGCCGTCCGGCTTTTCCAGGGGTCTCTGCAGTGAAGGGAAGGAAATCAGATTAGATCCAAGATTTTGTCACACTTACTCTTTATTATGCATGTGAAGCCTAATTTTGTGCTGAACTCAGCTTTCTCCTAGTAATTATAAAGGTACTGTATTTCTTTCCTGAAGGGATGAAATATTTTTTCAACTCTGCATTGGTTCAGAGTGGCCTCAATACTTAATGTCATTCTTCTTCATAAAGGTGGTGCTAACTTTGTTCTAGACAAATTACTAAAAAGACTGAATTGGGGACTATATAAAAGCAGTAACACAGGAGAGTTTGTTCTCTTGGCTCCAGTAAGTGAGATGTCCCAAAGGCATTAACACCTCAAGCATGGGAATTCCATTACCCAGCAATGCCAGCAGGGGTTACCAATGTTAGGATTAGCTGCTACAACAAGAAAACTGTCTTAACCACGCGTGGATATTACATAGCTAAATGAGGTTTTCCCGATACTCAGTCCCATATTTCTGAGGCTGAAATTTTTTGAAGTAGAGCAGCTGCAAAGCTTTTAATTTAAAAAAAAAAAAAAAAACACAAACACCAAACAAACCAAACAAAACCACCCCACCTCACAACACAATCCTTTGACCTGAACCTGAGGAATAAATTGGCTATGTACTTTTAATATTTGTGAAATCATAGAGCTGGAGGTATATTTGGCTAAACAAGGGAATGAAACTGCTTTGCTTTTAGTAGATCTTTGTTCTTTAATTTTCCATGACCTGTAAAAGGTTTCACAATCATTCTGAAAATAAAATGCCCACATTAAATATTGCAGTAAGGTTAAGTGTTTGGAAAGTCTAGTAGGTAGAGAGGTGCCAGAGATGTGAGGTAGAACATCATAAAGTGCACCATTTGTTTGAAAACACAAACAAAATTCCCTAACCCATAATTTCTCTGTTTTTGTGAATTCTACCTGAAAGACTATTTCATTGCACAGCGCCTTCCCACGAAGACAGCAGTTGCCTGTTCTATGGGACTGTGGTAGAGACAGCATGTGGTGTGAAACCTGAAAACAAGCCATAAGCTTATTGATGTTCTCACAGGGATACTAGACTCTTGCTTATCTCTTCATAAATGTGATTATTGGAGCAGGGGGTGGATAAATATAAATAACAAAATTATGGCCATTTAACTTTTTACGCCTTTCCTAAATCCTAAAGACTTTCCTTTATCTGTAAAATCTTAAAGTACACCTGATCGTCTGACTTTTCATTAATAAGTTCTTCATTCCAAAGCCACCCACCTGAGACCCTGTGGATAGGAAGAACAGACACCTTCAAACCATTTTTT
>VYZV01043826.1:31983-65003 GCA_013401275.1 Pandion haliaetus | reverse complement strand
AACCATTTTTTTTTTTTTTTTGGCTGTGTAACACTGCAAGAACAGCTCATAATCCAGAGAACAGAAGGGTTTCTCAGCTCTCTGAATAGCTAAAATGAGACAAAATATATTCTATTACCCTGAACAAGGGATGTCTGCAAATTCTTGCTTGGTTGTATTGGATTATAAGTGCAACACACATTATATTGCACAGCTAGTAAAAAAAAAAAAAGGGGGGGGGGGGTTGGAATAAATCAGCAGTGATTGCCAGTGGTTTGTTACCAATTCAATGTTCTTACCCCTGATATTGCCTGAAGTTTTGTCTTTCCTGGCCCGCATATTATAAGTCTTTGAGTCTTAACTTCATTTACAATTTAATTGCAAATTGGATTCCCTGTATCAGGTAGAGGATAAGGAAGGTAGATGGACACCTCATCTTCTCTACATCCTTTAACCTCCCTCTGCAACCCCACTGAGCTTTGAATGACTTGTTGGAAGTCAGCATGTTAGGATTTGAGATCAGAACCAACAATCCTGTTTCTAGGCTTGCCAACCAAACCACTGGTGCAGGCAGGGCTTCTGCCACACCACAGACAAGTTGAATAAGTTTATTTGGTCAGAAAAACTGCCCTTCTGTCTTTTCTATCACTTATTCCACCAACATCTGCCCACAAATTTTCTTCAAGAATTTGCATTATATAAAAGTAGTCAAAGGTGATGCTCAGGTTCAGGAGTCCCAAGAGTTAATTTATGCTCCTCAACAGCAAATTTGAGAGTTTTGAAATGCTGCACTTAGGCTATTCGACTCAGCTCTGATTGCTTCTACATGCTAGCCGTGCTCTGATTAAAGAGAAAAAATACAGCAGTTATCATGTTTATTGATATAAGCCAGATTTTTTTTTAATATGCAAGGCCTTGGGAATAATTTTTCCTGGAAATAGTGCAAAGGACATTGGGAATGCCTTGGAGCGCCAAGAGTTTTTGGATGGTTTTCAGAAACAATAGCTCTCTGCGGTTTGCTTTCCCCCTGCGTTGATGGAGCTCAGCCTTTTGGCCTGCAAAGCATTTTGATTTCAGAAATGTTATTGTTACCAGCATGTTACGACAGAGAGGCTGGGGAGAGAGGGGTTACGAACGCAGGACAGCAGGTTGCCAAGGGCCAGCTGGAAGAAGCAGAGCAGAGCCTGGGCTACATTTCTGGTGAGGCAGTGGAGGGCTGAGTCTTCAAAACTGGTAGTGTGCTTGCGTGGTTTGTGTCCCAAAACCACTTCAGTCCAACTTTTGCATAAAATGAAGTCCCAGCTTATCTCCATTTGCTGTTTTCTCTTCATGGGTTTCTTCTAAGGCAAAAAAGCCCCCTTCAAACACCCTGAGAAGCAACTGTTCTTGTCCTGCTGCTATTTGACTGTTACTAATTGCGGAGGACTTTAAATAACCTTACACCCTTGCGACCTTTCTTACACCATGCTAAAAGGGTGGGATGTTAGACAGCCAAAGAGCTGTGTGTCCATCAAGGTTGGACTTCCTTGGCACAGGCTTACCTTGGACAATTCTCACCAGCTTTGGCATGGTGGAAGCAGAGGGGAAGGAGAAGATGCCTGCGCAAGAGGGGTGCAGCAGGGTCGGGCTGCTGCATGCTGTGTATTAGTTTTGGGGATTGACTGAATTATGCAAAAGATCTGAATAGCTGAGGAGGCTGCAAGAGTTCTGTGCTGCTGCTGAGATGCCGGTAGCATGAAAACTCAGCCATGCTTTTGGAGAGAGTGTGGAGAAGGGGACAGGCTATTTGGCTGAAAAAATAATTCCTTTCCTTAGAAAGAGGTGAAATGGAGCTTGTAAAACAACAGAAAATCCTGCTGTGTTTCTCTGGGAAAGGTATGCTTTTTTCCATTAAATGGAGAGTTTAAATATAATACTTCAATTTTCATTGTCTTTTTTTAAATGCAAGCATCCAGGATTTGGCAGCCCGTATTTTCAGTAAAAACTACCGGGGTGGGCACTCTTACATTCTTAATTTTTTGTGTGTCTTTCTTTAATTTTCTCCTGGTACTTGCTGGGTGGAAATAATCTTGTGCAGCTCCACCAGTAAAGCATTTAGCAGTGGCTAAAGCTGTTGCCTCAGGGGAATGAAGCTGAAATAAATTTAAATTTATATAGCAATTCCTGTGCTGAAGATTAACTTTTGATTGTGAACTATTGCTGTCCCAGTCTACATGTACTGCATGAACTCTGCATTCCCCACAAGTCAGTCAGAAACCCAAAACCCTCAAAACAAAAAGCTAATCCTTATGAAGTGTTAGATATCAGAGAAAGCGTCACTAAGACATCTTTGATGAAAATTGCTTCCACTAAGAAGCAGAACGGAATACTGTGGCTGCTTATGTTTGTATTTAGAAGATTGAATCTTTTTGCTGTAGAATGGAACAACTTGATCGCACCACTGATGGATAAAGGATTGCATCAAAATTCAAATGTAAGAAAACACTTAAATAATTTTCTGGACTTATTACTTCAAGTCCTAATGGAGCAAATGAGATGATTAAATGACAGATTAGATATGTGAATAGGAACAGATTCTACAACTGTAGTTGGCAGGATAATTGTCAGGTTAACAGTCTTAAGGAGCCATAGCTAGCTACATTTCCCTCAAGACACACATACTATCATGAATTTAAGTTTTCAGTCCAATAAAAAAATTATGCACTGGGGAAAAAGGATGAAATGCAATGCGCATTCTTGAGCGGCAGACCCTCTGCTTTTCTCTCTGCCTGGGGGCAACAGGGGCATTAATGAGGCCCCCAGTTGTTGCTGTGGATCTGAGAGGCAGCGATAAGAAGGCTGCAGATCAGAGGCATGATGCTGAGAGAGAGCAAGCAGCCCCTGTCAGTAGCATGCCTCTGGGACAGGCCAGCTAAGAATGAATGATAACCACGTGAGCTAAATGGTGAAAATATCTTTTGAGAGTTCAGAGAAGCCAGCAGTCTGGGGTGATCTGTATTCCCATTGCTGGGGCACACAAGTATGGGTGTGCTGGGCAGGGTTTATTAAATCTAAAGAGTCAAAAGATCATACCTGTAGACCTGAAACTGTTGAAAAGTTTCCTGGGCTTGTGTGATCAGATCCATCCCTCCCCATACTGAGAGAAGAAAGGTGGCTGTGGATGCACCCAGGTACTGGAATTGTGGGACCACTGCCTTCGCCATGGAAGTAATAGCTTGAATATCATGAAGAATGTATTTACATACCAAATTATTTCCAGTCCAACAGTAAATTCCTGACAGCTGGAAGAAAATGGGGTCCAAGAGGACAAGTTGGTCACCAGATGGCTGGTTCTGCACCAGTGCAACAGCTGTCATCACAAACAGTACTGGAGTTAGCCACAAAGTCAGAGAAGAAGCCTTGATAAGAGGCCAGCCAGGAAGCAATCACAGGCACAGATGTTGCTGCTATAGCAGGCAGGGGAAGAAAATGAGAATTCAAAGCTTGGCATGGGGTCTGTAATAGTGCCAAGAATGCCAGTGAATGGCTATAAGGACTGGCTCTGTTGCTGGAGCAGGGTAAGAAGGAGCTTAAAGAAATACAAAATCCAAATGCCTTGGAAGAATAAGAGGTAGGTTTAAGTCCCATCTCCGCGATGTCTGTTTATGTTTAGAGTAGCTGAAATAACTACCCGGGAAACAACTGTTGGAATAGCCATAGAGCAGCTTTGTCAGGGTAGTTCTTTGGTCTTCTATGCCTCAGTAAGGCTTGAGCTCAACAGGCCTCCAATTTTTGCCCCATGTCCTGTGAATTCCTGTAAGCACTCCCACGGGGAGGTTTACTACTTGAGGGACATGGTGGAAACGCAAAAGGAGGAGTGGCACAATGGCAAAAGGAGTGGCACAATTCAGTCGTGAAAACAAAAATGCATGCAGAGCTTCCTTGGGATGAGGAGCAGTTTTGCAGCTCGGATGCAAGAGCCACCTGATTCCCTGCTCTGTGGATGAGTTGGGGAATGAATGGCAGCAGCCTTGTTATCAGGCTCTTGTATTACTTCTTGTAATACATGCTCCACCATCTCTCTTAAACACAGAGATTTAGAGCTGTATTTATAGAGTACTCTGAAGTATATACACAGCTGTAAAATTGCTGAGAAGACTTTTCCTGCCCCAGAGAGATTAAAAGATCATTCTCACAGATACTGTGCGTGGAGTAAGAGCACAGGGCTGAATTGAGACATTCCTCGTGGGGAATTGGCACGGGATCGCTTCCTGGAGTGAAACAAGCCTCCAGGAACAAAGAGCAGGTGGCAGGGAAGTGTGGCTGCTCTCCTCTCCAGGGACCCACTAACAAAAGGTATGCATAGGAAATCAAGATTTGAGCATAGCTGTACAAGCCATTCACAGACCCAGCATATGTGCTTGAATGGCTACCCCTGAGCTAACCAAAGTGGAGATTATCATCTTCAGTACTCTAATATTATTGCCTGAGCCAGTTACATGGGAGTACTCCGGCACGAACCACCCCTTGTGAGACAATGTGAACAAACCCTACAAGACTGAAAAGTCCATATAGTGAGGAAAGCAAATGGGGAAGATGAAACACCGAGAAGGAGATGAGGACTTGAGAAAAGGGCAAGCCTGGCAATTGAGCTCCTAATTCACTGCAAGGAATATCAAGAAATCCTGAAATAGGGATTTCAATTTTTTTCTCCTAAATTGGACAAAGGCATCCTAATCTCCAATATTCAGGGTGACGTAGCAAGGCTTGGTGGCCCATGTGGTTGTATTTCAGCTATTGAATAATCTCTAGAGAGGTTGATCTATTTGGGGAGAAACTGGGGGAATGCAGAGATACCCACTTGGCCATGCCAGAGGATGGCAAAGTATCCTCAGAGGTGGTTGCTGTGTCTTGTCTATATCCACACCTTCCTATAAGTGTCCTCTACTGCCTAGGACTAAATGTGGAACAGCGGAGGTTGATGTGACCTGGTATGAGTTTTCATGCTGTACATACTGTTGTGAATGGAGACTTTTTTATAATATGCCCTCACCAGGGAAATATGGCACCTGACTGTGTTTAGACGTGGTCCGAGTTGTTTGCAGTTAAGTAATTTTTGTAGTTTTGGAGGCTCTTGTAACTTGACATAAGGATATAATGAAGAACTAACAATGACTTTCATCTGCTGATAAAATGACCATTAATTTTTTTAATAATGTTCAAGATACCTTTTTATCTGTTAGGAGGCAAGGAGTAAGAAAAGGAGATGATGAATTACAACACATTGTGGAGAAGAAATATTGAAAAGATTGTTTGGAAGCAGAAATCATTTATTTTCACTNAAAAAAAAAAAAAAAAAATCCAATTATGGATTACTTGTACTATGATCACATCACATAGTGTGGTGACTTTGCAGTGAAAGAACAGACACTACAAAACAGCAACACTGATTTCTTTTTCTTGAATGGAGCTAAAATAGCACAAGAGAAACATGGCTTCTAGAGAGAGGCAGCACCTTTTCTTAGATGAGTTGTTTAAGTTGGAAAAACTGTCCAATGGAAGATTCAGATGAAAATACTCTGATCCCATATAATAAAGGCAATAGGAGCACATAATTAGCTGAGGACATCCACTAATGCACTGAGGGCGGGGGGTCGGGGGGAAGTAATTGCTAAAAACTTCTAGGAGTGCATAGGAACTCAAACATGAATGAGGACTCTCCTATGGTAGGTGCCAACAAAGTAATCAAAATCTAAAGAGTAAATAGGAAATATATACAGAAAATGTTAAGGTGGTGTAACACTGCTAATTAAAAAAAAAACCTACTAAAACAATCTGATGTGCACAAGAAGATTTTTTTTTTGTGCTTTAACTCTCGGACTAGAAATACTGGACTTTTTAATTAAATATCTTTCACTGTGCTTTTACAAAATATAGTCATCAGTTTAAGTTAGTACAGGTGACTGGGTAGAGCATATTTTCCAAAATGGTGCAGAATAACACCACACAGATAAGTTGATAAATGTTTAGAGAGAGTCTGGTGTGGAGCTGGATGCTTGGACAAAAAACATGTATGGGTTAGCAAACACTAGGCTCTGTCAAGAGGCAGTGCTGACCTCATGCAGCCTGTTAGCTCTCCTTTGCTGCTGACTCTGTGCACGAACTGATGCTGTTTTCTTTACTGTCTTACTGGCTATTGTCAGAAGCAGCACAGGGCACCTCTGGAAGAATGAAAAAGACTAGAAAGAATAATTATAGTAACACTGAGAAATAGAAGCAGACAGAGGCGAGGCAGTAACAACAGCATGTAAGGTCTTTCAACTCCAGGTTGTAAGTTCAAATTTTGGGGAAGAGCGCTAGTGACTGGCTGGAAGCCTAGTTGGGATGCACTCTTGCGATGAAGATCTCAAATAGCTGCAATACCTACTGTGGTGGGACATGAACGCATGGATAGATAAGAAGAGCAAAGCTCTTCCACATCCTGAGTTATGGTGTCCTTAGGGAATGGCATGGAAACATAGTGATGGGGGTCAGCTGTGGAAACCTGCACTGCACATGCTGCGATTATTCCCCGGAAAACACCATGTATATGGCTCCAGGGCAAGCAAAGCTTACGGAAGCACTGTAGACTGCAATCCTTCCACAGCATGTCTTTGACTTTAGTACTACTATGCAGATTAGATTCCTCTAGCCCTGCCACAAGGGGCAACTCTGCCCGAGGAACTACTTGTAAACCTTCTTTACAAGAAAATGTACATATTCCCAAGTCTACAAGGCCTTTTATATAGTGTGGATGGGATACCTCTTGAGCGATTTCTTGTGATCCTTTGAACAGTAACATAAATGATGGAAAGAATTTAGAAGAACAAGGTAAATATTTATAATCTTGTGTTATAAATCAATGGTCTTGTAATTTCTCTCACCTTCAAGAATGTACTTCCATGCGTGTCATAAATGACTTCATTGCTCAGCCTGGATTTTGGTGCAATTGTCTGTACAAGCTGTGTAAACAGAGGCAAGGTACTAGAGACCTGGGAAACTTTGAGACTGTCTCAGGTAAGTTAGTGAAAGAAAATTGCTTAGCTTTCCTTCTATATACATATATATATATATGCTTCCACGAAAAAAGAGGTCCCTGCTTTTTCTCATGTGCAATATAGTTTCCAGTCACAGTTTTGTCAGGGAAATTAGACTGCAGTTTCTAAAGATGACCTCTTGTTTTCGGGTTTGGAATCAGAGTGGCTTAGCCCAGAGAAAGGGGAATGGATCACATCATCTCAACTGGCCAATAGAAACAAAGATATGCACTGGCTCAGCCAGGGAATTGTACAAGTTCATTGTAAAGTAGAAAAATTCCCGTGATAGAAAGAAAAGATGATCGTCTCGCAGGGAAGTATGTCAAGTTTAAACCAAGGCTTCTGCCACAAGTGTGGCAGGCTCCAAATACTACATTTTAACTGCAATTAGTATTGCTTCAAGGTACTAGCAATCCTATATCAATATTTTGGCTTCATATTGGAATGCAGCGTTGCTGTAGACACTGAGCCAAATCCTGCCCTTAGTATTAGATGAGTATGCACATGTGTACAAGAGGAGGAAATAAGAGTTGATTTGGTTTTTATTTGTGGGATAAAGCTTAATAAACTTGTTTGTATCTCCTCTTCCTGCTTGTTGCAATGAACTTCAGTATTCCTCTGTCTTTATTATGATGAAAAGTCACAGTATCCTTCTTCAGGATTTTTTTTTTTTTCCTGACATCGTCCCCTCTAAAATAACATGAGATACTATGAAGCATTCCTTATGAGCCCATGGAAAGAGCTTTTTATAGGAATTTTGCAAGCATTTAAGTAACTAATGAGACACCTAAGGCTCCTGATGGAATTTCCTTTGCACCTATTGCAAGTACATCCAAATGATCGGTCTACGGTATGAGCAGTCTCTCTGAGTGGGCAGCAGGTAACTTGACCCATGCAAAGCTCTATTTTTATTATTGAGATTCATCTAGGACGAATTACACCTGAGGCAAATCACACCTTCCAAATTCTTTTAAAATAATTTTCACCTTTTCCACCCACAAAAATTTTCTGTGGTATTGTGAAATCCCCCTCAAAACTTTTCATGATGGACAAATTTATTTTTCATGGGGTTGTCAAAAGTGACTTTCTGCACGAAAACTCAGCTTTGACAGCCAGTCTGTAGCCTGGTTTGTCAGAGGAAACAAGGGGTATAAGCTCATGTCTGCCTCCCACTAAAGACTGCTGAGCTGGTTGACTGCTTGTGACATAGTCTGGTGGGATACAAGCAGGAACTGACAGTCAGTTTTCCCATCGTAAGCTGGAAATGCAGGAAATTACCTGAAGGGAAAGATGCAACTGCAACCTGCAGGGAGCAGGAAAGAAGGCTGAGTGTTGCATGTGCCTTATGGCTGACAGGATAGCAGGTACAGCTTTCCTAGCAGAGCTACTTCTTAGATTTGACCCTTTCAGCTTAATAAAAGGCTTTCTCTTGAAGTACTTTGCTTGGGCTTGACTTGGTATTATGGAAACCAAGAAGCTTCTCTTTAACCAGGCTGTCTTGCTTTACTGTCATTAACCAAGCAATTCTGTAGGCAGGAATCATCGTAGTATTGTTCTCTTTTATCACTAATCTTTATAAATAGACATAGCCCCTTGACCAAATCCAATCTTATTTCAACAGGTGAAGAAAGTAGTACACATGGGCAATAACTCCACTGACACCAGTGGAAGGAAATGTTAAACTGGTGTAAGTATGAAAAGCATCAGAAGAACTAGGAGGCCCATTGCTACTGCTGAACTTGTTTTCCTACATCTCAGGTTACAAGGCCCCACAGTCTGTTTCTATAATAAAGGCAGGTAAAGACTTTGATATGGAGGTATTTTTACTGAAAGATAGGACACTTGAATTTTGCAATTCTGATGACATCAATCCAGATTTCCAGGACTGAGAACAGGAGCTCATCTGGGAAACAATTTTTTTGTGGTGTGTTGTAGTCCACATTGAGTCCTGTTTAAGTCTTACCCATGCTTTACAAAGTCAAGAGCATTCCTAGTTCCAAGCCTGTAGGCCAGCAGGTCTTCACTTCTCCTACCTGTTTGTGAGGATAAACATTAATGTGGCACTTGATACATTCTTGTCCCATGTTAGCCCAGGAGTTTCCACTCATCCATTTTCTCTTGCATTTGGGGCACTTATATTCACCGAAACAGCGTTTCTTGCCCTGGTATGGAGTCAGGCCTTCTCCTTTTGGACGAGCCTACAAAATAAAGGGAAGGAGCAATGAATGACCAAAAAGGGGTGTGGGGGAGTAGTAGAAAAGTAAGGTGTTTTCAATTAGGAAACTTTGGGCAAAAGATACTGGAGGCAGACATGAAGGTCATATCCCCTTAGTGAAGAGTGCATATGTTGAAGCCAGAGTTTAACAGTTCCGAGAGCTACTTTTGTAACAAGTATTCAAAAGTTCAAGTAAATTTGTAACACTTCTGACACTGAGCATTGTATATAGAAATAGGCCCATAAGCTTTTTGCAATGAACAGTTTTAATATCCATTTCATTATGATAAGATCATCTCTATTGAGTATATATTGCTAGTATCATATATAGCATCTGGAGAAGTAGCTCACTAGCAAAGGACTATATTTCTTAACTAGGTCCTTGTCTATTCCCCGCTAGTACCTATCATTAAGAAAACTTTTTATAATTCAGCTTTGCACAGCCTCTAAACAATGAAATATTGGCAATTCATTAGTATGTGGATATTCATTATCATATCAGAGTGCATAAACTGGGATTGAGTATGAAGGAAAGACATGTTTTTGACTAGTGGAAGTTGTTAATTTAATGAACTTCATTTGGTTTCTTGCTTTTGGCAATGGGTTTCACAGATTTCTACATTTCGAAGGAAATAGGAAGGGATTCTCAAATGGGCTGTTGTGATGTCTAAATGTTAAATGTCCCCTACAGAAAGCCTTTTTAGCTAGGGAAGCTAGTAGAGTAGACAATGACCTTATGCAAATATTATTTTTCATTTTTTTCTAAATGCGCTCACTAAAACTGTGTGTTGTACTCAACAAAAATATAGTAAGTTACATAATATGCTAAGGTGAAGATGAGAGTATTGCATACAGCTGTCCTGAAGGTAGCTGTAAAGATGAAGCCAGTTTCCCAGAGTCTCTAGCAGGTGTTGAAATACTGCTCATGTATTAACTGTATTTTGTTTATTGTTGCCTAGAGGGAGATACTTTGCCTGTACCGTGGCAGAATGGTATGATCACCTATCAAAGGATTCTTTGTCATTTATTTATATGTCATGCCTCTGCAGCTTTTTTTTTTTTTTAAGGTTCGCAGATGAAGTTTACAAAAATTAAATGACCCATCATACTGGGAAAGGGTTTGTTTTCGTTTCGGGAGCTTGTACGATTTCTCAGTGCGTAGGTCCAAATTGTTTTCTATGTGAAAACATGGGTTGAAAAAGCAGGTGGTTGGCAGAAGACCTGAGCTTGGCAGGAGCTCTGAGACTCAAGCTCCCATGGCTGATGGAGATGGTGGTGTATGCTGTGTTACCTCCAGGGTCGCATGTGGGAGCAAGAGGGAAAGGAACATCGAGTGCGCTCCCTGCCGCAAGCTGGCAGGTGGAAGAGGAGCAATGGGACCCCAAACCTACTCTGGNCCCCCCCGTAGTGTCAGTAAACAACATTTTTCTATTTTTCATGCTTATTCCTCAGCATAGCAATATTCTTCTTTAAAAGATCAGATGCAGTAGCAACCTCCGATACAAATAGGCAAACAACTATAATAATTTGCTTCGTGACACTCAATCTGTCAAGCCACTGTAAATATTGTCTTGCTCATAGCAAAGACGAAGCTGACACTAGGACACATATATTTACAGAAGTATTGCACAGAAGAAAAAAAAAGTTCATTGGTATAATGAGAAACATTTGGACTTCCATAACTAAATGAGTGCTGGCAGGCACCCAGAGTGTAATCCTCTGATCCATGGTATCCCTTGATAAGGATAGGAGATTGTAATTGAATGTAGGGCAGGAAAAAGCCAATTTATGGAGACATCCTTATTCTGGACACTTAATTTGGCTCTGCCTCTGAGGAATTTGTAGCACAACTTAAGTCAGTGTAAGAAGGAGCCACATGCTCTCTTCATTTAGAAATTCTCATGGAATTGAATAGGATCCCTGTGTACAGAGAGCTCCCATGATTGAGAGGCATTCCCCTTCTTCCTGAGGCATCACAGATTGCTTTATTTGTAGTTTCAATTGGGGCTATGTTATTGAACAGAAGATGAGTTATTTCTGATTCTTGGTTTCAGTCGCGCTCTACTTAAACTCCTCCTGCAGTCAGACCTGGAAATGCAGCTTCATTGCTCCTACGAAGAAGCGGTCCTTTCAGAAAATGTGCAGGTCACAGAGTGCATTATTTCCAAAAGTAACAGCACTGACTTTGGAGACAGTGCGTGTCTGAGAAGTCTTGTAAATGTTTACAAACAGTATTTAAACATAACACTCCCACTGCAATATGTTATGCCAGCCATGGAGAGCATTTAAACATCAGACTCCCACAGCAATATGTTGTGCTAGCCACAATTCACAGACAGAGGAAACTTTCCGAGATGGCCACTTTGAGCGGGCTGGTAACTGTAGGTTTCTCCAGGTCGGCCGACTTCAGAGATGCCAATGCCCTGAAATGCTCTGCCCTCACAAATGCACAGGAGGGCACTGAAGATGCTGGTCAGTGAAGTCCTCTGTGTGTACTGCTGGGCATCAGAAATGGAGACTTTCCAAATTAGAAGCTACTTTTAAAACTTGGCTTCTACAACTTGCTCAGTAAATCGGAAGCAGAACCAGGAAAAGAATGTAGGAGCCCTGACTCCGGGAGTAATTTCCTGTTATAATTGCTAGACTAAACTTCTGATTTATTTTTATTTTAACTTTTCAGCTGTCACAGCTCCCTCCTCAGTCAGTGACTTTAATTAGTTTGCTGGCAAAGCTACAACATTCTCTGTAGGTGTTTCACTGTTCTGCTTTATGGGTGTTTATACTTTGCCCTAACAGATATTATTTTCCTTCCCATATCTTCAGTTTCCCAAACTGTGCCCCACAGGGAATTTGGATTCTCAAACAAACAAGCTCATTTTCTCTAGTGAGAAACATCATTAGGAAGCACTGAGAGCAGGGAAGGCAACTCTCCAACTCCCTCCACCCTTCAGGTCCAAACAAAACAGAAATTTGACAGTATTTGGTGGAAGGCAAAACCTGAGTGAGATACACTAATGGCCTGAGAGGTCTGAGTCTGGGTGTTTTCGGTGTGGGGTTTTTGTGTGTGTGTGTGTGTGTGTCTGTGGCTTCAGCAGCAGCGCAGTTGAATTGCATAAACATTTCCAAGAAACAGCCTGCTCCTTGGCGCAGAAGCAGCCAGCCCTGCCCAGCAGGGTGCTCGAGCACCCGGTCGTTCTGTGACAGAGGTGTCTCAGTCCTCATCCAGCTGGAGGGCAAGAACTGTTTTCACCAAAGGCTTTTCTTAACTAAGTGCCAAAAAAGAGCAAGAAGATACATTTTGTCTTTTGGTATTAACCTTGAGACTCTGACTTTACAAAATGTGGGATTTACCTTGTTTAACCATTAATCTCCTATTCCCTCCCCACCCTGGCTTTGATTTGAATGAAACCTTGGTGTTCAGGTCCTACAATTCCCTCACTGAGCATTATCTTTTCTTACTCTCTCTGCAGATAGGGATTTACTTATGTTCCAAGTTAACCTGGCAAAGTTGGCCCTTATTCATAACGGCATAATATTTTGTTGTTACCATGTTAATGTGTGTTGGTAACATTGCCTTTAGGCCCAGGTAATCTTTGGCCCAGTTTCTACCCTTGGCTGTAAAAGCTTGGCGGAACTCTGTCTTACCATGTTTGAAATACTATTCAAACTACATTACAAACTGTAATGTGAACAAGGTTTTTATGTTTTCAGCATTCTTTTTGTCTGGGGAGTTGACAATTTCATGCTTTAAATTCTGATTTGGCAGGCTTACTCTGTAAAACCAGAGCTCCCATCATTTCTCCTGCTATGTGACTGTATGGCTTTCCAACAGCTATATGCACCTTCATTCAGACATTTCAAAGATTATTTAAAGCAGCCAGGACAGGTAGGCCTTTGGGGATGATCAAAACCAATCAGATTTTTCTAGAAGGACTGGAAACTAGCCATTACTTGAAATATGTCTCAATGTCCAGATCTAGGCCTAAGCAACAGATTCTTTGTGCTGTTTTGACTTTGGGAATCAGCAGGGGATTTGCAGAAGGAAGAGACTTCTTTCCCTGAGGTACCCCTGGGGTGGGAGCTGCGGCAGCCCAGAGCCCCTTCCCTCCTCGTGGCCCTCGGGCACAAACTGAAGGTGGTCTTGGATTGGCGGTTAGTGCTAAGGCTGAAGGGGACTCCTTCTAGCCTTGAATTTTGGAAGCAGCACAGATTCTGTGAAAGCCCTCGCTGGGCCCTCTGTCCACTAGCAGTTAGCCAAACAAAAGGGCCTTGCCCTCTGATTCATGAGACAGCGATACACCACCATGGTCTTCCAGACAAACGCTAAGGCGAACAAGATCATCACTGCAGGTTTACCTAGCGCCTAGCCAGTGCGTGTTTGCCTTAGCTAGATCCAACATACATACAATGCCAGTATTTTTTTTTGTGTGGCACAGCAATGAAAACGACATCGATATTCCATCCTTCGCTGACACCCAGCTGCCTCTATTTTTCATCCTCTTCCTTTCTTCAGCCAAAACCACAAATTGGCCATTATAAGATTCTAGAAGTGTTTAAGTTGAGCTTTTCTGCTGGTAACCGGCCAGCCAAGCTCTCTCTCAACCTATTGGATTGTGCGTCTCATGGAGGAATCTGCCAAATCACTTGGCAGTGACAGACATAATAAAGGACTCTTTGCTTTCCCTAGACAATTCTCTCAAAGTATCAGTTTGCAGAGTCAGCAAAACAAAATGCCCCGCCCCCCCCGCCCGTGCCCTGCTTAAAACTAGATTAATTATAAATGACAAGGAATAGAGAGTTCCCTCAAAGTGAAATGCAGAGGAACAATTATTTAACACACTTCTTCCCCTCATCTTCCCCCAGGTTTGTGTTATACAGCTGAAAGGCGTACAGCACAGGTCAGCATGACACTGGTAGGTGGGTGCCCTTCCTAGAAGAACTCTAAGGGTCTGCTTATAAGGATGCTTCATCAGATAAAGCAGAAAAGCAATAATAGCAAATGACAGCTTGATGCACTGACTGGCTCCCAAGTGGTTTGCGGGAGTGGGAGGGCTGGAATTGTATTTTGAAATGTGAGCCCTCCAACATTCTCAGTTGTAAGTCAGCACAACTAGGAGATGGCATTAAAAAAACCTAGCACTTTCATTTTGCACAACTGTACGTGCATAGTTTTGCGAAAGATGATATGATGGTGATAAAGCATACCGAAAATGTTCAATTAGTAAAGGAAAAAGAAAGTATTAGGACTGCTTTTGCATACTGGGTGTCCTGGCATTCTAGTCCTGACTCTGCAGCAAGTTGTAGAGCGTTGGGAAATTCATGGAAGTCCTCTGACCTTTCTCAGCTCTGTGTAGGCTGTGTAGACACTTGCACGCTTATGCCAAAATGGCGCATAAAAGGGAATCCTTAGATTGTCAACCTTATTTTTCTTTGTTCTTTCTGACTTCTGTATTCATTTAAATCTGAGTATCAACAGAATATGTAGACAGATAGTGAGGCTGTATGTTTAGGAAATGAACTCTAACATAGCTGGTCTATTTTTCTTTGCTGCCTGTAGTCCATGTTGCTGGTGTATGACATTGCTGATGTGTCACACTGGAGAATTCTCAGGTATTTAAATGAACTGTCACTACATCTTTAATTAGTACGTGCAATATATAGGAAGAGCATCTAGGGGATACAGAAACCAAATTAATGCTTTGTTTCAGCCTTCTTGTCTCTAGTATAATTTGCGTATTAGTGATATGATGAGAACTCCTACTTGATATGGGTCAGTTAAAGAAAAGGGGGATAACTGTCAGAAAGCAGACTCTTTGTTACAGCATTACTATTTAAATAAAAACTTCTGATTTACTGAACAGCAGATATTATGGAATTTCTAGATGTATTACATGTTCCAGACCAAGGATTTATGACAAATAAAACTATATCTGAGCAATAAACAGCTGAAAAATAAAACTTGAAAACTTGTTTGTGTAGCTTAAGAGGAGGCCAGTATGTGTTTTATTTGACTGGCATTTTCTTAGGGGTCTTGTCTGTCACAAGGCTTAGGGCTACTTCAGCCTCTGACTGGGGAGTCTATTGTATGGCTTTTATCGTCACGTGAAGCGTCAGGAATTTACACCACTGTTTTGATAGAAACAGGCTCATTCTTCATGGCAACTAAAGCTCATCAGTTGTTATTGCTGATCTGAAACCTGTCACATTTGTACCACTTCTGCTCTTAAAACCTCATCAAGGTAGGAGGTGGCTTTGTACTGAAGTTCCAAATAATGAAACCATTACAGTCAGGCATCTGATAAAGCTCGTAGGATTTCTCAGCGCCTCTTCTCTAGGGCAGTATGCATATTGTAGCCTTCCTGCTCGCCATCAGTGCGTTGGTCTGGGCAAAAGGGGACAATGAGTTGCTGGAGCTGATGCCTGGCCTCCCAAAGAAACTTAAAATTAGAAGCGGGTAAGACTGCTTAGGCTTTGTGTGTGTCTGCTTGCTGCTCCAGGGGTCACCGTATACTGTGCTCTTCCTAGTAATACGTTCTGTCACCTTATGTGGACAATAATTTCACAGTCAAGTGTATACAGAAGTTTGTTCCTACACACATTTCTCCTTTCTTTATTTCATCTTCACACGTATACCTCTCTTGAGCATATAGTCCTCTACTTTATTGGCCCTGCAGGGTGGTGTTCAGAATGGAACACAATTCTCCAGAAGCAGAGCACTAAACAAAACATGCAAGTTTGTGCAGTGCGCAATCCAAAATAATATTAGTCTTTTTATTTTGCTTGAACAAATACCCCATTTCTGCTGTTACAAACATTTTCATTCCCCAAATCTTACTCTTTGGGAAATATTTAAAAGTATATCGATTAAGCTGTCAATGAACTTCTGTAAGTAAATTTTGAAATTGCAGAAGACCAATTTTATGTTTGTCATTTTAATATATGAGTATGTATCTCTTGGTTGCTTCGAAAAATCAGTACTGTCAACATATTGTATGTTAACTGCAATTTTGATCTTGTTTCCACAACAGTAAACCAAGAGTAAGATTTGGCAGTATTTGTTACCAATAACATGCACGTGCTTTCTGATGATGATTAAAGCAATAGGCATGGTTGTCATGGACATGCTGATCAAAGTCTAGAAATCCAAGAAGCTGGCTTGGCAAACATTCTAACATTTACATCAAAATCTGGTTTTGCAGATTTTTTCAGAATCCTAGCCATGCTTTTTGGAACAAAGGCTTTTCTTCTGCTACAAAATACCTAGCTGAACTGATCATTAGAACCATCCTTGGGCCAAAGACATATAATACTCATTTCTGTGCTAAGTCAGTCTGAAGCATTGTGTTTGCAGAATTGCCAAATGTTAGTTGCTATCTGATGTGTCAATTACTAAACACTGAATGATCTCAGAAGTTGATAGTGTGGGTTTCCTTCTTTGTGAATCCTAGTCATCACTCCACAGCTAGTAAAGAGATAGAAAACATGCAAAAGCTCAGTACCATACAGTCTGAGAAAAAACCTGTATTAATTAAATAATAGTATGCTGTTTTCATAGGTCTCTGTCTTCATAAAAAAAGACTTATAGGTATTGACACAAGCAAGCAGTGCAACGGAAAAATATTTGGGAAGAATGGTAACATGGTGACAAGACTGGTGGTGGGCTTCCAACACCTGGATTGAGGATGTAGCCCTTACAGATTTTCTGTCTGATCTTGATCAGGTCATGTAATCAGACTGTACCTCAGCTCTTCATTTGTAGTAGGGAGAGGTCCTTCTGCTGTTCCTTGCCATTTCTGCGGCATTGTATAATTACTTTGGGCTACGTATGGTGATTGTGTAGCATAATGGAACCTTGAACTTCATCTGGGCCATCTAAGCGCTATTTTAACATACCAAGCAAATAACACTCACAAAACTTTCAGTCAATCTTTTTCATAGAAGAAAATGTGGGTGCAGAAGCATGTTCTCTTTAGATGAAGCGTGTTAGCAGAGTCTTAATAGAAGGTGAAACTCTTTGCATTCACAATTCTAACTTCAGTTTTTTGTTTGCTTGCTTGTTTTTTCTAAATGTTCACATGAATTTTCCAGGTTTTAGAATATCAAACAGTATGTTTATATATTCAGTTATATCACGTTATATACAGGGCAACAGGCATTGATCGAGTGTTTAATGTGCTTGGTAGATTTTCAGAGCCACAGAGCTCAACTAACCCTACCCAAATCTTCCATTAACGAAAGCTGCAAATAATTATCTTGGTTAACTGTACTTCAAGGGCTTATTTTACCTGTGCATGCCTCTTTGCTTGTTGAATGACTGTGAAAGAGCTCCCAAACCAAATGTCTATACTTGTGGCCAATCACAGCTTTAATACATTTGTTCCCGTAGGATCTTGAAAACAATGGAATTACTTGAGCATATAAATAGCTGCCTAATGAATCTTCTTTTGAAAGTATTGCATAACTCAGCCTATCCCAGAACCTAAAATTTCAAGAACAGGGAAAGAATAGGTCTTTGGTCTTTATGCATGTGAAGATAACCGTCAAAATTTGAACTAAATATTAAGTCACACAATGAAGCAAGCATACTGAAAAAAATTGTCTTAGAGAATTGTATAGTGAAAACGGTTTTCAGTGTATTGTTTAACACAATATGAAGTAAAAAAAAAAGGGGGTGGGGCTAGAAAGCGGTGACGGGTAGTGCCAAATGAACCTGGGTCTCTGCTGTATAGTTTAAGTATTGTATGTCATTCAGAAAATAGGGATTTGCATATCAAATTAGGCATGTGGAAGAGTTAAAATTACACTCGCCTGCTGGGATGCAGTGAGGCACTTCTTTTCAGTGTTATAAGATCATATTCTTCCAAACAGCTTGAGATAAAAGGAAGTGGTTGAAATCTTTCTTTCCCCTCCTCTGATACAAAATTGGCCATGCTGAATTAATTATGAAGAAACTAGGAATGTATTCATTTTAATAGTTTCCTGATGTGTGGACTCTTTTGTCCCTCTTCATCCGTTGCTTGAAAACATACAATGGCAATACCCTCCAACTCTCTCCCTCCCCCTTCTCCTCTGGTAGCACATTATATTAAATTTGTTGGCATTTTTTTCAGTAGTTGGAATCAGAGTTTGGGAGCAGTGAGGGTCACACCCTTGCTATAATCAGGCATTACCTCTTCCAAGCTGAGGTCAAGACTCATATTTTTGGACCTGTTTAATTGGTCCACCTCAGATGGCTTCATGTGGGTTTCAGATTTTTCCTTGGGCTAATGGGGCACAGCTGGGGCACTGCTCTAGCAATGAGCTGACAGGTCTAAGATGATGATCATCTGTACTTTAAAAAGCAGTGGAATAGCTCTGGTAGCCCCTTGCCTTTCCGTAGGTCATGGGACCCTTCCAGAGGCAAAACAGATAGGAAGGCAGACAGATGTCACTGGAGGTAATTTTATTCCAAATCTAAGTGAGAGCAGGTGCTTTTGAAGCCCCATTCAAAATGTGGGATATTGCCTTCTGCTTCATTGCTGTTCTGAGATGTGCTTGTGCAAAATCTCCACCTGAAGAGAAGATTTGGACTGAATTATGAGGTTGAGATGAAGCTGCAGATCTCCAATAGATCCTGTGATGGTACTTCTTTCATTATTAAGTGTCCAGGTAAAGAAATCGCATGAGAACACTCTGTCCAGACTAGATCGGGTGTGCCAATATTTGGTCAAAGCAAATTTTCAAAAGAGGATTTGGATCAGGGATTTTTCCAATTTATGTGGTGACTGCAGAGCTTGCGTTGATTTTTGGTTTATGTTTCAGCTAAGAATCTGAGACTTTTTTCCACATCGAACTACACGCAGAGTAAGTGTTGTCCCTACTATTTGAACTGTTTGTGAAAGCTGTGTATGAATTTTAATTGCAGACATGACCATTTGCAAAACATTTAGTACCTACTCTTCATGAACTACTGTAGCTTAATCTTATACTGGGTGCAGCTTGATATAACTTTTATGTGAATTTACAGAGGGGAGTAGGGAAAGGGCCTGTATTATAATCATAGAGGACTGTAGGCACTGATGGGAGCAAGCTTCCTTTGCTGCTCTAATGGCTTTGTAAAATCCTGCTGTATGACTATCCGTATCTTTTGGCGCCTTTATCCATTTGTAAACCTGGACCTGTTGTGGCTTTCCTCCATGCCATGTATCTGCTTGGTTACACTTGCTGAAAGTGTAAACTTTCACTTTGGGGGGGACTTTAATAACTCAGTGATCTTAAGAAGAAACCTCAGCTTGGGAATCTGCTACTTTTGTTTGTTCATTAGAAATACAGTCTGTTGATGTCCAGGGATGTCAGTGAGACCACTGCTTTATGCTAAGGTACTATTTCCTCCGAGGCAGAGTGGTTTGTAGGACTCAAATGACATTAATGAGGCAATTAAAATAAATAATGATTTTATTTCTATTAGAAGCTTTGACACCATTCAGGTATCTAAAAACTGCATCCATTTCTTTGTCTAGTTTCCAAATGAAACTGCATCACCCCAAAGCGTCATCTGTTTTTCTTCTATCCTAAAAATTTGTAGCCCACAGCAAGGTCAACCTGATACAACAGATACTGAAATTTCCTTAATTAAGAAAGACATTTTTGAGAAACATATCAAGTTTTTATCCAGTTTCCGGAATAGTGTCTGTCCTGGGCTCTGAACAGTGGCCAAAGGATGAGCAGTCTCTGCAGGCTGGGTAAGGAGGTGTGCAGGGGAAGGTATTGCACTGGGAGGTTGAGAATACATGCGGTGGGAAGGAGGAGGAGGCGGCAAAGCAGAGAATATTTTAATTCAATGCCATTGCACAATGCAATATGAAATAAAACTTTAGCAGTGTTACCACTCAGGAAATGGCTTGGTTTGTTCTGATTTGACTTTATGCTGCTTGTTGCACCCTCTGGACTGACATACTCTTTTCTTGTTCCCTTCATATGTGCATGAGTCATAATAACAATGGATTTCTTTTAGCCTGAATTAGAAATGCTTTTGCTCTTGTAAAGGTTTTATCTCTTCAAAACAACTCTTGGAAAGCAAAGGAAATATTTTTAAGATGATAAGGATGAGTTTCAGGGGAAAGGATGTTTCTAGAAGAACTCAGCCTTCTTCCTTCCTTCTGCTCTGAAAGGGACAGGATCTCTTTCAACTACCCACTAAAACCTTAAGGATTCAAGACCTGGTTCACAGCACATCCTGCACACTGCATAAGAATAAGTATAACTACAGTAAGAAAAATCCAACGGGATAGTGCACGTCATGAGGGGAAGAATGTGGTTTTGTGGTTAAGGCACTGGACTGGGCCTCCGCAAGCCTGGGCTTCATTTCAGGCTTGACTACAGCCTCTTTCTGTGGGTTTGTGGACAAGCTACTTGATCTCTCTGTGCTTCAATTTTTCATCTGGAGTACGGGCAGTACTAGCGTACCTCACATTCTGGGAGTACAATTAATGCTTGTAACTACAAAAGTGAGCAGTATGCATGAATCTTGAGTTATACAATTCTCAGATGAGGGTTTTGAACAAGGACTGCTATAGGCCTGTCATTGGTGACCCTGTCCTCACCTTTTGAGCCAATTTTTTTAAAGGCTCTGCTTAACAGATGTTTTCTCTTTCACATATTTTTTTTGTTTTCCCTACAACCTGGTTGGTTAAAGTAGTCAGAAATGTCATTTTCCATTAGCTGCTTGTGACATCTCCACTGATAGATCATTAAAAAAGTAAACACAAACCACATGGCAGAAGGTAAGGCAAGTACATATACAGTTGTTATAAGGGTTTCTAGCTAGGAAATTCTTTATGCAAAAGGTAAAGCATGGGCCCTCTTTAGAAATCTTTCCACTGTAACAAAAACAATGCAAGGACTGCCCGCACCCCCTCTAACCTCCCCACCCCTCTATGAGGCTCCCAGGATGCTAGCACACAGAGCAGGCTGTGGCCTGTCCTCCTCCAAGATGAAATACCACAGCAAGAGTGTCATTGCTTCTAGCTGGAATGGGCCCTTTGCTTGAACTATTAAGAAATGGGGAAAGGAAATAAAGACCAGATGAGCAACCACCCTCCCTTTCTCCACCTCAGCCTCCTTCCCTCCACCTTCCCCCACCAGCACGCTGTCTCCAAGATGACATACAAAAACACGGATTGAGTCAGTCAGCCTGCTTTAAATTACAGCATTCTTTTTGAGCCTGGAAAAAGACATGCTATGCATAGCCCAAAAATGAAACATGACTTCAGCTGCTGATATCTTAACTGCATAAATGTTTATTATATTTAATAATGTGAAAGGGACTTTTTTCTCTGTTCCCGGTATTCTTTCCTCTAGAAATATTCTGCCGGCTTACACATGAGCATAAAGCATAGAAGAAAGTCTTAGAAACCCACCCCTTCTGCCCAGAGCAGCCATGTGTAAGTCCGTCTACCTCAAGAGCCCTCAAATCCCAGCTACCTGACTTGGTTTGTGTGCATGATACCGCTTGAGAGCTCCTCGCTTGCTCACTTGCTTTGGACATCTGTACATGCACATGTGCCTGGGAGGAAGTCCTTGCTAGTGTTTTCTTCTACTACAGGCTCAGTCTCTCTATTATGAAAGAGCAGGTTTTTAATATCTTAATTGAAGTGCATCAGAAAAGTCTGTTTTAAACATAACCATTGGTTTACAGTGAAAACTTACAGGCATAGACACCCAGGCTTTAGACGACCTGAAGACAACCATCCTTTGGTGTGAATTTTGTGATGGTACAGCATGAATCCACACCTCTAATCTTTTCCATCCTTCCCTCCCTTTTCAGCCCATCCTGTTCTTGCAGTTGTATTTGCGTTTTCCATCGTGCTCCCTCACTGTTTTTTTTCCACTATGTGCAAAGCTAGCTTGAATCATCTACAGAATCACTTGTGTCATGCTACCAAAACAGCAGCAGCAGCTGCCAAACTTTATTAACCAGTCTGTGACATTCATGGTTGATGTTTGTAGTGTTACAAGAACTTTGAGCATTTTACTGAAACCCTTAGGGAAAGGAACCGAGGCAAACTGGTTACCTCTGTAGAATCTTTCTTGATCACATGCAGAAATATGCAGTGCCTGGAAGGTGAGGAAGGATGGACTGCAATCAGTACGTACAGGGTGAGAATGCTAATAGGGATCTGAGGGGTTGAGAGCACAACATAGTGGAAGCATCGGTTGAAGACTTCTCACATCAGAGTTCTGGCTAGACTGAAAGAAGTGGCATCTTGGAGATGACTGATGCACAGAAAAGACAGAGAGTAAAATTTATAGCCTTTTCAGTGATTCAGATTCTGCCAAAAAGATAGCTAACTGAATCTATCTCTTCACTACTAATTATTTTGTTCTTCTAATCTGTCACAAAACGAGCCAAGAGAAGGACTGTTATCTGAAAATTTTGGGGAAGCAGAAAGGTCATAGGTTGAATCAGGCCATGGATGTTGTATGTCTTGGTCCATAACTGTGGCTTTTGAAAGAAATAAAATCTCTTATGTGTTGAAATAGGAAACTCATGTCTGACTCATCAGGCTGTCTGGCTGTACTGTGAGAAATTATGTCTTTTGGACACCTATGTTTTAGGCTTGTTCTGTACAGCTGTGTAGCAGGATAAGATAATCATTGCTGTTAAAAATTTTGAATGGAAACTCTGTTTTGACCAGAATATAGTCTAAGTGAAACAAAATGGTAACTGTCTAAACAAGTGAGTTGTAATCACCATTTCCTTTAATGCAAGTAGATGATATTTCTATTCCATTTTTTTTATTACCTCTTTGCCTATTCCTTCTTTTAAAAGCAAAACTATTCAACCTTTTGTAACCTTCACAATATGTTTGCACAGTGGCCCCAGACAGCATTTCCTATATTTAAGCATTTTATTGCCAAAGACGCTCACGCACAGCACTTCCTTATCATGGATACCTAAAATCTCACTTCCTGAAAGTCACCACTTCCCTGCCTCTGTAGAGAGTAGATGTCAGCGTAGGAGTCTCACACTGGGCTGCTCTGAGCACGTGATGTTGGCAGTACCCCGGATCTGTTGCTAGCAGCTGACCCAAAATGAGGGAGTGGCCTGAGGCCAGCTGGTAGCAGTTCCATATTCTTTGACATATACTGACCCTAAGCAACATCAGGAGATGGATTGGAAGATAACAGGCCTTACAGAGTAAATAATCTTTCTGCCCAAAGGGAGAAATTTTTTTCAAGAAAAAACCCAAGCCAACACCAAAATCCACCACCAAGCTAGGTATCTCTTTTACTAGTGAAGAACATACTGCACCAGAAAGCACATGTGAAGGACAGCTGCAGTGTTCAGCTACTGTATGTGATCTAGCAGCATTTTTTTTTTTCCTAAGGTGCTAGTTCTCTTTTAAAGATTATACCCATTGCCCTGTTCCAAATATCCAATTCCACCTTTGTCCTAGCAGACAGTTCCAATACTCACAGGCAAGTAAAGTGAAAAGCTCATTATCAAAGAACAGAAAGGATGAATACATGTTCTAATAGAAACCTCATGAGAGCAGAGGATCCACCAAGGGGCTCTAGGGCACAGAAGGCATGACAAGGCTTTGTGCTATGTTCAGTACTTTTCATGGGAACGTGTTTGTGATCAAGGCCATCTTCAACTCTTCTGAAGTCTAAGGCAGTCTTCCTGACACAGACAGTGAACAGGCCACTGCAAAATATCTTCACTAGAAGCTGTGTCTGTTGTTTGTTCAAGGCTAAGAAGCTATTCATTTTTGAAAGACTATTGTGCAAGAAGCATCTGGTACAAAATGCTTGCCGTGGTGTTTGCTGCAGAAGATGATTGCAGAGGTGGGATGAAGGTTTGGGGGGAGGTGTGCAGTTCTTTATCCCTTTTGCTGTTTCACCCCAATATTCTTTCCTTAGACTAGCATTTCTCAATGGATAGATTCATGCCTGCTCTGCTTGCAGAGATGCAGTGGGAGTGAATTTGCCTTGATCTTGGAGGGGAAGAAAAAATTCTGAACCATTGAGAAAACCTTATCAGGAGTCCTTGATTGTGTTTTTGATATTAAGGTAATGCTCTCTGTTGCTGGGAGTATTTCAGCAGTGTTATTGATTTAAGGAAATAAAATGAAAAAAATCAATATGGAATGATAAAGTAGAAGATGAAAAGAAACAAGTGTATCCCACCTGATTTACTATAAGGTCTCTGAGTCTAAGGGTGTTATCTTCCCCAATCAAGGACTACCTTCAAGGCTATGCTGTTCTGGTAAGCCACAAATTGACTCTTGTGCGGAGGTTGGCACAGCAGCAAATGTCTCCTAGCCCCTTGATTTATTTTTTTTCAGTCTTTCCAAGGACCAGTTAACTTTATCCGCTCTGTATTTCAGGGGGATGTGCAGTTCAGTGTGTGCCTGGTGAGAGGCTCATTATCCTCCACAGGCTCAACACAAACCCTCAATTTTTAAAAGACGACAAAAGAGGTGGCCGGTCCCAGTTTCCGGTCTCCCCGGCCGAGCCAGCGCGGCAGGGTCCTCGTCCCCGGCCCCGGTGCAGCTGTCTCTTTGTGTGCTCAGGCATAATGAGGAGATCTCGGGAGGAAGCTGACACAGGTGTGCCATGGGGCCAGGGATTTGGCTGGGGATGCTGCCTCGAGTTCACGCGCACGTCTCCCCACACACAGGTCTTGTGTTCGGTCTTGGCCACGGCCTTCAAGGGCCTCCTTGTCGCAGCACAAACAACGGTGTCGCGCAGCCTCCCTTGTGTGCTGCCTCCTGGCCGGCGCTGGCCAGAATAATCCCCTTTCTCGGCCCTAATACCACAGCAGAAATGTCACCCTTATTCTGTAACGCTGGCATTTGTCGATTTGTGGGGAACAAAGAGAGCATTCATTGAGCAGGAGACAGGCAGAGGGCCTCAGGAAAAGCCCTTTGAAGGGACAGAAAAGGTTCTTCTGTCAAACTTTGAACTCCACTAGAGTTTCCATTTGTCTTCAGGTCTGACCGGACTGGAGACGGAGGGCTGCCTTGCATTGACCATGTCTTCAGCTGAGGTCATAGGGCCAATTCAGGTTTGTTTTTTAGGATGGCTGACTAGCAACAAGTGGCCTTTCTTCTGGGCCAGCCCCATCTTTACTAATTGTAGAGCCCTACTGCTCAGCTGGGTTT
Organism: Pandion haliaetus; assembly: GCA_013401275.1. NCBI lineage: Eukaryota > Metazoa > Chordata > Aves > Accipitriformes > Pandionidae > Pandion > Pandion haliaetus. The sequence goes on along the minus strand of VYZV01043826.1, from coordinate 39,606 downwards.
GCTCTTGCTTGGCAAAATTAAACCTATAAAAAATGGATTTATCTTCATGCTTACTTTATACATAGATGCAGTTATTCTAATATCAGAGACTTGTATCTCCTGTCCAACACTTAGCAATACAAGACCCCTGCCAGCAGCGAGGGCCAGCTTGAGCTCTGTCAAAGGTACTGGTAAGAGGCAGCAAGACGAAGCAGGGGAAGCCTGCTCTTCCTTGGACATCCTAGTAAGCCCTGCAGGATGCTGAGGGACAGTAGACATTTCCACTGGAGATAAATAGGTCAACAACAACCCGTGGAAGAGATTGAGCCCTTTTGACAGTTTGCTCAATGAGTCAGCAGACTCCTCACAAACAGCATTGGCTCTTCTTGCCCTTGTTGTTGAATTAAAGTAGATGGCTCAGGACAGCATCACGTAACCAAGAATATTCCACTCTATTGAAAACAGATCCAGTGGGGAGCAGTACCAGTCTGTGCTTTGCATTTTGCTAACTCTTCACAGCAATAAATCTTTTGTCTAAAAGTACTGGGGTATGCTCAGTATGTACGGTCTTCAGGAAGAGAAGCCCTTTCTAATAGCTATCAAATGCAAGACTGTGTTAATGACAATGGGATTTGAATCAGTTTTGAGAAGCTGAAACAATTTTATCGTAATACATAATTACTCTAAATGTAAGATTAATAACAACAGCAATAAGAAAAGGGTAAAGAAAGATAATGTATTCATTAGGCATCTAACTTCCATGCATAAATGGAAACAAGAGTATGTGTTATGTACATTTATTGAGGTATACAATTCACTCAGCAAATGCAGGGAATTTTCCTTAAAACGGTGAATGTTACAGTTCAATTTGATATAATGTTATTGTTAGATAGATCATCAGTGAAGCTGTAGTTAAATAGCTCCATAGTAAATTTTGAGAACCGGTGGAAATTGACAGAGAAGACTCTGGGACAGTGGGATGGTGCCTCAGGTGACCCCTTCCTAAAGGCTGGTGTAGCCAAGCCAGCTCAGGAGGAGGAATAGTGTTCTAAGCCATTCTTGTTCCTTCTTGAAGATAAAGGGTGGAAATATGTGTCAAGTATATCACTGTTATCTTTTCTGATGGCTGTGGGGGGTGCTATGGTTGTACAACAAGACGCTACGGCTGTCAGACTGGCCTGAGGGCAGCACACTCTGTGTTGCCAGGATGCTTTCAGGGAAACATGTGCAAGAAATCATTTTAGAGACTGCCCATCACCCACTTCTTTTTAAGGACATCGTTCTGCACATGAAATCAGGATATAAACAGGAAAGGGCTCCTCCTTCATCTTGTTATCTGCATATGCAGTAGAAGGGGAATCCAGAGTGTCTTCCCTTCTCTAAAGCATCCACATTTTTCCTAAACCATCACTTAGGACTTGGATTTAAACAGCATGAACCGAAGTCACATCCTCAACATCAGGCAAAGAAGTACTTGAAAATCCCTTCCTTTGCCTGTCTTGTATTCCCCACTGGCTATAAAACAGTGGAGTAGATATTTTCTTTTTCTGCTTAGAAATATATGAAGAATGAGTAAGGAGAACTCTTCAGAGTACGTGGACAAGGAATTTAAGGACTATAAACAAAATCTGTAATGAAGTCAATAGAAAGAGTGGATTAAAATACAAACATAACAATGTATTATGAAGGAGAGAGATGTAAGAAAAAAGTGTGGAATCACATATTCACTGTAATTTGCAGCGTAGCAAGGAAGTGGAGTGTTAATACCCAACAAACTTGCACAGAGAGAGATGTGCCCATCGGTCAGAAGGGCGTATCTGTGCTCTCTCAGCAGCTTCTCCAACAGTCAGCAGTGTTTCCTGCTCTTTCACTGGTATTTTTTCAGTGGGCTCTATTCTTAAAACATTACATATTAAATTAGTGCTCTGCTCTAGAAGGGTGGGTGTGGGACAATGACTGTCCAGTGTTTTAAAGAGAAAATAGTAGTTGCCATGTCTATGTATGCCGTTTTAATCCTTTGCTTTTTCTGAGCTTCAGTTTGATTTGTGAAATGGCAGACAATTCAGTGTTCTGTATCACATGATATTAGCAATCTTAAATGCATTACAACTTCTGAAAAGCTCTAAGAATAGCCTCCAGAATTTATTTCATTTGCTGTCATTGATAATATAGCCATCAGTTTTTCCTTCCTGTAGATATTTGAAAACATCCCAGGGGCATGAAACACAGTGAATCCTTGTTACTCTATTTAGGTTTACGATCTAATAGTTTATTCAGCATATTAGAGTAGATGCACGTGAACTGGGATGGGATGGAGCTTGTCTTTTACTATGCCTGTCTTTGTGCTGTTTTTCTCAGGCTTTATCCAGGTTCACACACTGGTTTTTTTATAAAAAAACTTGTAAAGCTTAAAATATATAAGTAGGGGTAGGTAGGAAAATATGAAAGTACTTACTCAAAACTTTTAATAAAAATTGAGTCTCTAATTAAGTTGGGGTCCTCCCCCAATTAGTTTATATCTATGATACTCTGCAATTAGTGCCAGTTGAGTGATCTATTATGACTAAATTTGTCAAACCAGAGGTGTTTTTTAAAAAAAAAAAAAAAAAAAAAGCTTTTGATGCCAGAAGACTGTAACCACACAAGGACTATTTTTCAGCTCTCTTATGAAACAGATGTTTCATTGCTTCATATAGAGGAAACAGAGATCAGCTGATTACCTCACAGGTTGGCCCGGGTGAGTGTGTCGCTCCCAGTCAACGACTGTGAGAAGTGTTGTACAAATGCACAGTTTGACTCGGGAAAGGGGCAGCGGTGAATAACCAGCTTGGAGTGGTACTTGGCAAGAAGGTTGTGATGACAGTATATTTTTGAAGGCACCGTGAAACAAAGAAGTGTTCCAAAAAAGGAGATATGCACAACAAACTCCAGGGCAGGAGAACAGCTGCAAAAATCTTTTCTGCCTTTGTTTGATCTCTGATTTTAAACTGAACTGCTTTGTTTCACAGTGCCTGCAAACAACTGGAGCACTTCTACTGCCACTATTCATACCTGCTTGTAGAAAAGTTGGAGCTATTTGCAGCCATCTCGGTATGTAGATGGATCTGCATTTACCAGGACTTTGTTAACCAAGGATAGGTATTTAAAATTATTAGTTCACATTTTACAGTTGTGACCTCTGCAGGCTGCACAGCCACTGTTGGTGGGCAGCGCTGTCCTGCAGGGAGGGTGCAGAAGGGCTCGCCAGGGCTGGGTGTCATTCTGCTTGGTGCATAAGGTAGCGTGGAGAACACAAGATTACGAGTGCTGCTGTTTGGTGCCCAGACACATCTGTCACTGCATAACTTGCAGATATCTACCTAGGCTGCAGGTCCTGTCACGTCACTGGACAAGCACCCGTCACACATGGGGGAGCAGACAGACACCCCTGCTTTGGTGCTGTTGTCCTGCGACCAGGCCAGGCATGCACACAGCAGGAGGCATGCTGCTTGTGATGTGGTTGTCTGCAGCTTCTGCTCAGGTGGCTGGGGTGGGCCATGGCAGCCCTCAAGTGCTGTCACAAAACCTGGGTGGTCTGTCCCAGCTAACAACTTTGCAGCTCTTTGCATAGGATGCTTTGGAAAACACTCTCTCTGTCCCTATTCACTGGAAACTGTTTCGGGACTTCATTGAAGGATACATTCAACACTGTATAAGGAGAACTGTGCTGAAAATTTAAGGCAGCTCTGTTACAGCAAAGTCAGTTTTGTAAACTTGCAGAAGAAATTGCTTTCAACCGCAACCTAGCAATAGCCTGTTGAAGCGTGTGGGGCCAATTTAGGTTTTGCATTCCCCTCGCTCTCAAACAGTTAGCCCAGATAGAAGTGGGTTATACTACAAGTGTTTAACCAAGAGAAAGAAAAGTAACGTTTCTTCCGCTAATCAGCATTATGGATTAATGAAGAACAGAAGTAAAACTGCACATGAAGCTCCTGCCTGGCAGTGAGAGCTTTTCAGACTACAGTTCAAAACTTCTCCCTAGAAAAGCAGTGATCTAGATTGCCTGGATTTGAGCCTGCAGTGCCTGTGTTGTGCACAGTAACAGCTGCCGGTTCCTGGCTGGGAACAGGACTGGCAGGGGGAGGGGGAGAGTGCAGGGCTTCCAGCAGCTGGGAGTAGGTCACACTGGTGAAAAGGAAGGACAAAACGAAAGAGTTGGACCTTGCCAGTAAAAGGGCATATAAATAAAGGATGGAGAATTTTTCTTCTGTCCAGGAAATAGAGACTAACTGTTCACAAACCTGTTCACTACAGTAAATAAACAAAAGCCTTAGAGCACAGAGGTTTGCACTCATTTGAATATGGTAATTATCTTTAGGCCATTCAGCTAGAGATTAATATCGCCACAAGCGAAGGATATATTCATTCCCTTAAATGGAGAGAGCTGAACAGCCCCTCACGTTGAAGACAAGCTAGAGTTTGCAGAAGGAAATAAGCACCCCAAGGCACACTGACTTCCTACGGCTGCCTTGAAATTCCCGGACTAATGATGTACTACCATGGCAAGGTATATAATAGGAGGAAAGGGCCTGTGACTGTTTTGGCCAGCGTGAAGATGAACTTCCCTTTGCAGCATCTGCACTGTTTGCACATTGCGCTTAGTCATGTAAACACGTTTCCAAAAACAAACAAGTGCAGATGCTAGCTGAACTGGAGTTAAACAAAGGTCAGTCAGGTGGCACTGTCCAAACCAAGGCACTAAATTTCCAGTACATTCTGGTACATGACTACAGAAGCAGCGAACTAAACACTGTTTTCTCCCATATTATATGTAAAGTGTTAGTCCCCCTTTGTTTCTTTGGTCCTTTCTTAGTAGAAATTGCAGTGTGCAGTATCGGATTTAAAGGGAACATTCTGAAACCTTGCATTGCAGACCAAATGTCACAAAATAGACACAAAATGTACACTTGTTGTAGATGGCGGGAAGTTTAGTTAGTGAAATGGAGATAAAAAAGCTTGTGTATTACATCTGAGGGAGAAACAGAGCTGTCCAAAATGCTGACTAGCATTAAGGGCAGGTATGACTTTGGTGCCCCTGTCTCCCCGCAGCAGAAAGACTGTGAGCAATACAATCGGTTCTTTCAGCCTACATGCGCATCCTTCTTGATGATCAGCTGCCTGAAATCAGTTCTCTTCCAGGAAATAGAAGAGGAAATGAGGTGAAATGACTGTCAGATAGTCTGTGCTTATTAGTGGTTAATTAACAGAGTTGTCTACTCTCTTACATTTTTTTCTTTCCTGCTATGACTTTCATTCTGTTCCTTATTGCTTTCTTCTTTCCTTCTCTTTTCAGGATCAGTGTTCTTAATGTTTAAAAAGTTCAACAGTGGAGGAAAAAAAAAAAAGGTATGTGTAAAGTCTCCTCTAAGTCATTCTTCTTTGCAGAAAGGCAGTGCTCTCTGTCATCTACAAATGAAGCTTTCTTTCCAGTTACAGCTCTCCCCCGCCCCAGCGCTGTCCTCCACCCTGACTACTTGCTTCTTTCAGTCATATTATGATAAACAGACTTCTCTCTGTGGGGCTCAATGGTTAGTAATAACTCAGCCCCATGAGGCAGAAATATAACTTTATAGTCTATGTGATCTGTCAGAAGTGGTGATATGTAAGACTGTACTGTAAGCAGTTGTAAGGAAATGCAGCTTATGGACCGATTTATTAAAATCTATTGTAGAAACAGACACACAAACTGTAGCAATTAATGAAAAAAGTCACAGAAATCTGACTGTATACAACTTGCCAATTATTTTTAAACATGAAATTGCACCAGTAAACTGTTTTCAATTAATGATTTACCAGTTCCATTCAACATTGAGCAGAAGATCCCAGCTGAGTGTAGAAACTGTAGTAGATGGGAAAATATTACATATTGGCTTTGGGTTCTTCTGAATTTCAAACCAAAAATGAGTGTAGATGATGGTTTTGTTTATAATACTAACAACTTGCTGGGAACTTGAAAATTTGCCTTTTTACCTCTCTTACAACATCAGAATTACAATCACTTTCCCAGACTTGACTGGAAAAAAGTAAATGTTCCTGACTGATGGAAAAAGAGGTTCTCTCAAAATGGGAGCAATCACAGACGAGCATTAACTCATATTAAACATAGTACTAATAGATGTAAAGAGAACACAAGAGCTGAAGTGTTCTGCATGCCGTGCTGATTCAAAACCAGCAAGAAGATATGCATCCTTTAGATGCATAGAAAAATGGAAGAAAATATCCTAGACAGTTCGTTATCCTGGGATAATCAGCATTAAGACCAAAGCAGTTCCACGCAGTACGTTATGTCATAACATCGTTCGGCAGTCTCTCCCACCCTTCTTCAGTGTAGTGGAAATCTTGTTCTAGACAGGACTTTTCATTTTTAAATATATCGTATACATACATAATGCAGTACATATTTACCTGAACACAAGCTCAAACTGTGCACACCTTGTACTCAGGGAGGCTTGTGGTAATCCTTAATTCCTGAGTGCCCTTGTTCCTGAAGTGAAGAACACTCCCATTAAAAAGGTTGCTGCCCTTGGGGACAAGTGCTAGTGAAACTGTTGGTGATACTAATACGGCAACCATAGGTACCCTTAGGTAATATGGCCCAGTTCATGAAACAACTCAAAGATAAGGATTTTATGGACCACATAATCAAAGATGTTTAGAATATCCCATGAAGTCAGTGAAAAGTGTCTGTAGGATCTCAGCATGTGATCCAGCCTGTACTTCTGTTTTGTGGAAAGCTGTAGAAGACAAGCTGACTCTTGAATTGCTAGGGATGCGTGTTGTGCTATTCTTGAATACCCTTAGCTTCCTAAGAGGTGTAGGCATCATATTTAGGTACACAGTATTGCACTTGAGCAGAGAGGTGAGCAAGATGTGAGTAAAGTTGATCTCCTTCTATGACCAGGTGACCCGCCTAGTGGACGAGGGGAAGGCTGTGGATGTTGTCTACCTGGACTTCAATAAGGCCTTTGACACTGTCTCTCACAGCATACTCCTCGAGAAGCTCACGGCACATGGCTTAGACAAGTGTACTCTTCGCTGGGTAAAAAACTGGCTGGCTGGATGAGCCCAGAGGGTTGTGGTGAATGGAGTTAAATCCAGTTGGCGGCGGATCACCAGTGGTGTTCCCCAGGGCTCAGTACCGGGGCCGGTTCTCTTTAATATCTTTATCAGTGATCTGGACGAGGGGATTGAGTGCACCCTCAGTAAGTTTGTGGATGACACCAAGTTGGGAGGGAGGGTTGATCTGCTCACGGGTACAAAGGCTCTACAGAGGGATCTGGACAGGCTGGATCGTTGGGCCGAGGCCAATTGTACGAGGTTCAACAAGGCCAAGTGCCGGGTCCTGCACTTTGGTCACAGCAACCCCATGCAACGCTACAGTCTTGGGGAAGAGTGGCTGGAAAGCTGCCCGGCGGAAAAGGACCTGGGGGTGCTGGTTGACAGTCAGGTAAATATGAGCTGGCAGCATGCCCAGGCGGCCAAGAAGGCCAACGGCATCCTGGCCTGTATCAGAAACAGTGTGGCCAGCAGGAGCAGGGAAGTGATCGTCCCCCTGTACTCGGCACTGGCGAGGCCGCACCTTGAGTACTGTGTTCAGTTTTGGGC
>VYZV01043826.1:855-31851 GCA_013401275.1 Pandion haliaetus | reverse complement strand
GGCAGGGGAGGTTTAGATTGGATATGAGGAAGAATTTCTTTACTGAAAGGCTTGTCAGGCGTTGGAACAGGCTGCCCAGGGAAGTGCTGGAGTCACCATCCCTGGAGGCATTCAAAAAGCATGTAGACAGGACACTTCAGGACATGGTTTCATGGGCATGGTTGATGGTTCGATTCGATGACCTTCAAGGTCTTTTCCAACCTAGATGATTCTATGATTCTAAAGCAGACTAGATCATTTCCTGCAAAGAGGGGCTAAACTTCAGTATTTGGAGAGGGGAAGAAAAACGTTGCTTGATAATTATGACAAGTTAGTCTTGGGGAGTAATGCTATAATAGCTCTGAAAGAGTGACTAAATTTGACTGATCTTGAGATTGCACTAGTCGTAAAACATTTCTAAAAGTTCTCTTCTCTGGCTGCCAGTGTCAGCTCTTGTTCTTGTTCAGCTTCAAGCAGCTGTTTTTCATCTATGAATTCAATTCACCCCACTGAACATGGGCTCACTATGTAGAACCGATATGGTTGCAGGCAGTAAAAACTAGCTACTGCTATGTGTGTCACATGTATACATATTGCTGGCATTTAAATGTGACTATTCTACCTAGTAAATGCAACCATGCAGATACTGTAAGAGACCAGAGGGAAAACTGATTCTTGTGGGATGCCACAAAACTGAGCCAAGGAAGGGGGACAACTATTGGAAGTGCTGTTCTGTTGAGAAAGACTGAAGCCATCTTAACACATCACTCTGGTTGTCTGCCACCTCCTCTTGGTGCAACAGCTGTATCTTATGGCCAGTAGTGTCAAACACTGAAGAGGTGCAGGATGAAGAGAATGGATGTGTTCTCTCTTCATTGCCAGAACGAGGTCATCCATCAGCGCCATTGTAGTGGTTTCATTTGTGTCCTGGCTTGCATCCAAGCTGTGCTGGGACTGCTTCAGTTAGCTGAGGCAGACTCCCTTAACTCTTTTAAGATATATTTTTCTTGCCACAGGCAGCGCATTCCTTCAAAGAACTTTATTTTTATCTATACTTTTGTGAATAACTATCAGCCAGACAAGAAGCTGTCCAAGATGTTCACGTAGGGAATTAGTAGATTGATTTGAACTTATGCCATACAATTAACCAGCTTTTTCATAAATAGTAAAAGATTAAGTATGCTCTGTGCTGTTTAAGTTGCTACTGCATTGTCTTAACCCTCCCCTTCCCCCTACCTGTTTCTGCCCTTTCAGTATCATGCTAATCAATTCTGCAGACATTTGGGATCAAAAAAACACTGGCAGAAAAGGGGAAAAAGCTTCCCCAGTATTACTGCTGAACTATAGGCTGGATCTGGGATTTTTAAAAAATATATTTATACTACTGGCCACAAAATGGCTTAATGCCTACATCCTGCAGCAGGAGTTCCTCCAGCAAACCCATTTAATGATTCATCTTCATTCCTCTTAAAAGAAATAGAACTATAAAATTGCATGCAAAACACACACTGCACTTCACTGAAAGGGGAGGAACAAGATTCCACGTATTTCAGGCATCCATCTCATTAATCTTAGGCTCAGCAGCATAACTTTAGCAAGCTTGCAGGTAACGTTTTAAAGCATTCCCTGCTTATTCAGCCCACCCAGTCTCCTGGGTTGTTTTCCTTTTAAGTTTAAACTTGTCAACTTTTGTGATTATGGTTGGTGTCTGCAGCTCACAGCAGATATGTGTACATTATTACTTTGTTTCATTTTGTTTGTATTAGTTGGGTTGTGTTTTAATGTGAGGTCATTACAGTAAAAAAGTTTTATGTATAAATCCAAAGAGAGTGGAAAAAAAGAAAAAAAAATCTCCACTACTTGCTGGAAATGGAAATAAATTGGCAGGGTCCTAAGTTTCTACAGATTTCTGTAATTTTAATAGAAAGTAGGTGGTATAGTTCAATATAGCAACCTGGAAAGGAATAAAGTGTGCTCAATGATTAGTGAAGATGTCGGGGCTTGAACAGCCAACCCCTAGGAAGGCCCTCCTGTAGTCAGAGGTAAGGCCAGCCTTGCCAATCAACCTGTGGAGATAGGTTGGGCCATTTCAGTGTGATAGCCCTTTCACACTGCGATACAGATTTGATCAAATTAGCTAGCACTGTGAATCTAGTTGCCCTGAACAAGTCCCCTGACCATACTAGTGCCAACTCCCTAACCTTTACAAACTGATACAAGTGTCTTTGCTCAGCAGATAAGCAATCACCTGTTTGAGGTCAAAGCTGATGAGGTTGAGTGCCAAAACACATGTAACACCACATCTCTGGACGCACTGCTAGCTGCAAGGATCCAACTGCATGGCATGTCCTTGTTTTATTCCTGTCTTCTAGCTGCAGCATTACATACGTACCTATCTTTCTCCCAGAAATAAAATTGTGAATCTGGGAGCATGTATGATTATTCACACATGAAATGTCAGTTGCTCTTCTTCAGCGTGCGCTAGGAGCTCAATTCCATTCCATTCAGCATCCCCGCTCTTTGGAGGAAGTTAATGAAAGTAAAGCACAGAATAAGATGATGCATCTAAATGTAGTAGAGAAGTCTTGGCTTGTGTGTGGTTAGTAACACTGGATGGTTTCACATAGTTCAAAGACTGGCTTTTGAAACAGAAGCCTCGAAAGAAGACGGACCTGTCAGCCCCCTCCCCACCCCACCCATGACCTCGAGCTTCAGTCCTGGAGCTAGCATGGTTAATCCAGAGCAAAGTTTATTTCACAGCACTGAACAGGGTAGGCCACCTCAACAGTCTTTGCTTTTGAGATTATTTTAGCTCTTTGCAATTGCCAATATAGCACCTGCACTAGGAACAAATTTTAAAAAGTAGGTCACAACTGCACATGCAATTATTGATTGCACAAAACAGGCAGGCTATAAAAGTGTCCTGGTGTATCTGCTTTAAGTGCTGGCACGCAATGTCAGGAAACCCAGAAAACACAGGACCACCTGTGGAGTCCTCAATGCGGTACGATCCTGTTAAGTTAATACTCCTGAGCCTCTCTGCTGACGAATACAGGCAAACATTACAGCCAGCCAGGATTTTAATAAGCAGGACACTTTTACCTAGGGCACATGCCAACCCTAAGCTTGCTGTGGAAAGCAAGCACAAAAGTAAGCAAGAGGTTAAAAAAGAAAATGTCTGGCTTTTTCAACAGCTGGGTTCCATTGTGAAAGGGTCATGTGGTGCCAAGGAAAACAGAAAATAGGAAGGCACACAGATTTGTTAGTTTGAAGTAATTGACCACATGGTGTCCAATGGTTTCTGTTCTCATGTTCTCCAGAGTGAGGTCCCACGGGAGCTGAGGCAGGGGTTCCAGTTCCTAGCACTCTATTGTTTACCCTGATGGTTTCCAGATGCTGGAGACAAGGACAGTGAAATCTTTGGGATGCTGCCAAAGAATGAAAAAGACTAAAGAAAACACTGAGGGTATATTTTTTTCATTTTGTTTTTAAAGAGACAGTACTTTTTTCACTAAGACCACCTTCATTTACAGTTCCCCTGCTCTCTCAAATACACATGCGCACACTGCTTCTCTCTCTGCCCTTTCCCCTCCTCTCTGTTTCTCTGCCTTTTTGTATTTAAACAGCTCTGTAATGTAACCAACCAAGGGAAAGCAATGTAGGATTGTTTTTTTTTTTTTCCCCCTTGGCACCCATAGCTCATTTAGCTGTAACACAGTGGATGTGCAAAAATGGTCAGAAAACCCCAGCAAAAACTTCACAGCAGGCAGATCACCAAGGCAGTGTCAGCAGTGATGGGAAAGCCTCAGAAGGCTGTGAGTTCAAGTTTGCTTTGGCATGGCTGGAAGAAGTTTGCAGAATCCTACAAAGTGTTTCCAAACATCTGAACCATGGAAATCGGGGAAGGGGAGCAAGAACGGGACAGCAGTAGGCACTTTCACTGGCAAAGCTGGAAAGCATTGAAGGGCAAGGGAACGTAAAATAATGAAAAAAGACCAAACCCTTCCTGGTAGTTAATTCTCAGCTTCCAGAAGGATGAGGTCTAAGAGCAGGACTTCAGTGTTTGGAGACCTGTATTCCAGTCAAGTCTGGCTGCCAACACTCTGAGTCAGAGCAAGTTTCTACATTGCACCTACGTGTATGTATGTACTTGGCGTTGAGCAGAGACTGTGGAAATCCACGAAAGAGTTCCTGTTGTTGCCTTCAAAAGGTGGTGGACGAGATAGCTCTCCTGTTCACACATTAGAAATATCAGGCTGTGCCTTTACTTTTGTTTTAATGAAGGGTATCTGCTATAGTCATGTCTTTGCTGCAGTCTTCATATCTCCTGACAGAGGTGGTAAGTGCATGGCAATGGGTGTTTTGCAGAAAAAACCTCCTGTAAAGTAGTCTTTGTAGAGAGTTTAATTTGCTAAAGTAAAACTTGAGCAAAAAATGCCATTCAAAAAGAAATAAAGTTTTGAAACAATCTACAAGTTTGATTCTAGATTTATGAGTAAGTGTAAAAATCCACTCATATAATTGTTCAAACCCCATCTATGCTCAAAAGCTTAGGCAAACTGCTGGCCAGATTTCAGACCCCCGGATACTACCATCCTCTGCTTACTCAGTTTCTTCCAAAGAACCTCTTACAAAACCCAAAGATGCTGAAACCTGATGTTCTGGGCCTAAAGTACGAAAAAAGGGCACAAGTGCCTTTCATTTTTCTCCTTCATGTCTCCTGGACAGGCTGAAAGGGCTGATAAAAATGCATCATTCAGGGAGGAGTATTGGTTTGTTTCTGGTGTACATTTTGCAGATTTTTAATGTTAAATGTACTCCTTTTTTTTTTTTTTACTGTATGTGTTAACGTTAACACAGAGGAGCTGAATCCTGTCAGCACTGAAATCAAAACGGGTTTAAGAAAGTGACTTCTCAGCAGATGCTGTAGACAGGACTTTCAACGTGAGCCAATACTTCAGAAACCGAGGGCAGGGTATGTTTGTACATTGAGCTGTACACGCCCAGTCGTTCTGTGTGTCAGACAAGTAAAGAGCCATGCTGACACACATCTTAATGCACACACTTGGTAAATCCATCAGAAACTAATTGAGAGGCACATGATGAAGAAGTTTACGTATCTGTTTGACGTTAAAAACATTAACTGTCTTATTTTGTCAAAGAATTGTGCTACTTTCTAACTCTAAAACCAGATCAGACCATGCTGAATGCTGAAATAATGCAGCCTTTTTATTGTCCCCAATGTGACGAAGTACAGTCTTAAATCTCCATTTCCTTCCCTTTTAAAAAGCAGTAAAATCTAAACTGTATGTGAAAATAAAAGGTTCACTGATTTTCCAGTTAAACTCTATCCTTGTTCCCAGATAATATGTAATAAATGAGCTGCAAGCCTATTTCCCTCTCCACAAACTAAAGAATTTCTAAGGTTGTTATTACCTAGTATTTGAATCACATCTTGTATGGTGCCTGTTATCAGCAACTAGTCAGGTGGTTCCGTGTCAAGATTTTGTTTTACAGTATAGCATGCCTAATACCTTGATTTTTTGTTAACATAGATCTAATGGTAGCTGTGGTAACCGTATCACCTTCTCTGGAGTTGGACTTTTTTTTATTTTTGTTGTAACTAAAGGCAGTTATTTCGTTCATTAAATAGCTTCATTTTGTACAGGCACATACATGTCAGAATTGCTGTACTGGGTCAGACAAAGCTGCTAGTCCAGTCCCTGGTAGGGTCAGCAGTGGATGTCAGAGGAGAGTACAAAACCAAGCTAAACACAAACCAGTATTTAGCCCACTATGCTCTCCCAACCTCCACAAATTTGTAATTGAGGGATGCCCTGAGCCAGAGGTGGTATTTTTTTCTAAACTCCGTTCTGACCTTGCTTCTCAGAAATATAATCTGAGAGTACTGTGTCTGAAAGAGCACAGCTGACAAAAGACTGAATTAGTAACTGTTGTGAATGTGCTAACCAAGTGGCAGTGTTAGGTCAGAATTCGCTTCTACTTTAAAAAATCACAAGTGACTAAACGCTCCATATTTCTTATTTTGGGTGGAGATAATGAACAACGTGACTGTAGCATTCTACATGAAAATCCTTATGCTCCCCATGCTTTGCCTTCTGACTTGAAAAATGCAGATAGAATCAAAATGACTTACAGTCAGCATAGAAAAGATTTTTTTGTTTTCAGACTTGCACTTTTTGGAGGCGCAAATGGTATCAAGTAGATTAGCAAGAATGTTTTTATAAAAGGCTCTGTTTTCTCTGTTGAGGTGTCTTGGTTTAAACATGCTGCTTGTGTTGGTGACTTATCAAGACACACTTTTCAATCTTGTTCCTGGAAGACAAATTCCTGCAGACAAAAGCCATTACCGGAGCTCGCTCTCTTCCTGGGCACTGATCTTACAAGAGCAGAGGGAGGACTGCGAGCAAGGCTGGGCAGCTTGCACTGGCTCCCCTTGGACCTGGGCTCAGCCATGGGGAAGAAGTACAACCGTGGTACTGCCACAGAGATTGTACAGTCTCTGCAGACAAGCAGAAGAGCTTTCCCTAGGGGCTGTCAAATGAAAGCTTAAAACTTAAACCTCACCCAATTTTTAATCTTGTTACTATGCTGTAACATGAATAAAATATGGGGAAAATGCTTTGAAATAGAAAACATAACTTCTTGCTTAAATTAATGGACTAAATTTGTTTTACTCCCTCATTCTTACTTTTCATTTAAGACCTCATTTACTGCGAAAGCAGAGACAGACTTACAGTCCTGTAGAGAGACTGCATCAGTTTCTGAGTGTACTTTGCCTCCTTAATGTTTTCTGTCTTGGCAGACTTGAAATGAATGGGTGCATAACTGAAATTAGTTCTTGGTATACACGGAAAGAATAAAGTATATTGGATGACAGAGGATAAAGTGGACAGAGCTTAAAAGGGTATTTAATATATGATGATTTTTCCTATTTATTTTCATAACACTAGATTTGGTGAAGATGGTTGAGGTCTGATTCTTAGTCTAAACAGTTATGTATGGGTAAATGTGGCTTGACGGCTTTATAGTGGCTGTGAATTTAGTTCCTAGCATCTCCCGCTTAAACTCCATTATAGAGATGAATTGTATGGAAGGATATTTACTGCCACCCCTTAAATACAGGTACTGCAATTTTGACTGGCTTTTAGGAACTCCCTGGGGGGTATGTTACCAATTCCCCTGTGCCTTCTGCTTTTTCAGGCACCTGAATGAGAGTTTCAAAAGCTTGACAGAAATTAGTACACTTGGGGCTGCAGGTCCTTGCCAAAGCAGTATGAATATCTAACACACTGTGTTAAAGCTTAGTGGCAAGATGGAAACCTTTCAATTCCATTGCACTTTCAACAGCTGCCAACCTGGCACTCCAGCGTGCAAGTTTTGAATCAAGCCTGGTGTATTTTTTTCCAGGCAGATTCTTTCCTTACTGTAAAAACTGACTGCTCTATTTTAGAATAACATTTCATTTATGGTATGTAAAAGGTGGCTTGAAGGAGCTCTAGAAAAAGCCTTTGGTGGCTTAAAAAGAAGAAATAATTTCTTATACAATAACTTTTTCCTCTTCATCTGTATACACATATTCATTATTGGAGAGATGAGCATAAATCCTGGGTATTTATTTGCCTTTTTCTTACATGTGCTACTGAAACAACAGAAACGTTTCAAATAATGAATATAAGAACGGGCATCAAGTGCTTCGGAAGCAGCTAGTGCTTTGAAGAATCCCTGGATTTGGATGTTCAGTTTCAGACATCAAGAATGGGGTTTTTTTTCATGAAGTACAGCTCCTCAATCTGTTTTTCAGGTGTTCAGCACACTAAATTAGTATTTTATTTTTTTGTATCTTTACCTTCATGATTTTTCAGAAAATTAGAAGGAATACAGTACAGAGCAAATTCAGTACCTAGTGCCAAAAGTGAAGGTAGTATTTGGGGTTTTTTTTTCTATAACTACTATAGCTTACAATTCAAACATTTAAGTTTGAACTCTTAATCTAATGCTCTGCATCAGCATTGGAGATAGAGCTCTGATCAAGGCAAGAAATTTTAAATGGGATACATGTATTTGTTAGGGAGATGGAAAAAGAGAGATACCTTCAACATTTGTCTGTGACTCCAGTGTGCTAATAATGTGCTTGCTGCAAGCAGCTGATTCTCTTCAAGTACATCTGACCTAGCAGATGTCCTAACGTTAGGGAGCTATGACCTCAAGCACTGGCTTATGGAGAGGTTGGCTCTCAAAGAGGAGCTCCCAAAGAGACAGTCAGAGAGAGAAAATAAGAAAGAAAAATGGTTTTATTTGTTGCATCCGGTTGACCGGTAACAAAACAAACAGAAAAACATACACAATTATATCCTGGATTTCAAGTGCTTCAATTCCAAACTTTGTTTGACCTGGTTACACGGGGCTGGCTTTAGAAAATGAAATGCTGTCTTTCCTCCTAGGCTTGAAAACTGTTTCCTGCCTGGGATTTATGGCTAGTGGTGGACCTCAAAGGACTGCATGATGTTCAGTATCATAGGAAGTGAAGTAGATTTAGCTGTGAACACAAACCAAAAAGGGGATTATCAGCAGATTTCTGCAGTGCTTGTGTCTATCACGTGTAGCGGACTCCAAGGAGTTTTCTCCCCTCTTCTTCTGGCTTGTTTATACTCAGTAAATTGCATGTCTGGGGATTGTATGCTGTGGTCAAAATGTCATCAGTTAAAATGTGAGCAGTTTTAAGCTGGTTGCATTGCTCTAAAATATTCTCCATTAAGATACTATCTTGTTCCCATACAAAATATGGACATTGGCTATTTCTGCTGCAACTGTTTAATGTTTTTTTCTTCTTTTGAGGTTTGGGCCTAAAATAGTGGTTTATGTTATATGCCTGTTGAGCTGTGTGTTTTCTTGTCAGAATGCGTGAACAGATTACAGTACAGGCAAACCATGCTGCTCATAATCCGCGGGGAAATCAGATAGCAGAGCACTGAATGACCTGTGTGGTTTCAAGTCGGGCTTCACCGACAGCGGCAGCAGTTGTGCTGTGGAAGTCAGTGGGAATAAGATACAGGTCCCATTGGGATGAACGTAAATAGAGGGGCAGTAACATTTTCTCACTTGCAATTGGTATCTGGTTTGAGGAGAATTGAACATAAAGTGCTAAGAGATTAGGAGTTGTAAAATTTCTTCTAGTGAGAGCCTCCTAACTGATGCAGAACTTATGACTACCAGTAATACTTTGCATTTGTTGTTGCTGTGCTTTCCTTGAAGTACTGTGCAAAAATCATTTTGAATTCCCCATTCTCCTGTGCACACTGGAATAAGCCTGCATAGCAGTGCCTTACCTCCTAGGCACCATGTTGTCAGCCCCTCCTTTTTAGCCTGATATTTTTGGAAGTCACTGAGCATCTTCCCCTAGGCCATCTTAAATATGTATAAAACAGTCCACTTCAGACAGAAGCAATAATCACTGGGAAATCTTGGTCCCTGTACCTTTTTAAGACAGCAGCTGCTGCCAGGAGGGAGAGGATGCAGCTTCTTCATTGCATGGAGCTGCACTGCAGCTGCTTGGGTGGTACCAGTGTGAGGAGGGGTTCAAGCCTTGTAGCCCTTCCAGAAAAGTCACGCCTGTGGTCCTGTTACATCTTTAAGCACTTTGGTTGCCTCTTCTCTTTCTTTTGTATGTATTCCTTATCACTTCTAGCAAGCCACTATCGTTTCTCAGGTTATATCACAAAGCAAAAGCCAAAACTTCTACTCACAAAATATTTATGCAAAATACTGAGTTGACATAATTTTCTGCTTCTCATGGTAGGTAGGCCTCTGCCTGCCTATATTTTCTGGATTTAAAGCACAAAATATGGCTGAAGGAGAAGCTGCATTAAGGGGAAAAAAACCTTTCCAGAGCTAGAACAGGACCCGAAGGGAAGAAGGTTTAATTTCACTATAGCACTTAAGACACGTCGTTGCCTTTCTTATTCCTCACACTTCCCCGTGGATTACTAGCTACTTTGGCTCAATAGGAATGTGGTGAGGCAAAGTTAATAATTCTAGACCCTTATTATAGCAATATAGGTCAAACAGAATAAAAAGAGAGTGTAAGAACACAAGTAAGAGGAAAAATAGATTAAGTTCTGTTACTGAACAAGGAAAGCTCTCTTTGAACTTAAGGATTAAGGACTGCAGAATATGGCAAAATGTTTGAAAACATAAAGACTGTGTCTTTGGCACTTGATACCTAAGGCTGTAGGCATGAGAGCGGAGATCTAGGTGTTTGCATGTATCTTCTGTCACAAGCCTAATCACCCAAGCAAGCACATTCTTAAATACTTATTTAACTTCAAAAGCACGTGAAAAATTATACTGAAATCAGGTAGATTTTGCTGAATCGTGGTCTTAAGACTCCAATAGTAAACTTCACTTGAAGGAACCTGAACTTAAACTGTTTTTTTTTCTTAAAGAGAAAAAAATATATTCTTATCTCAACCCAGTTTCATTCCTCTGTGTAAGTTATGTGGGGAAAAGTTCAGTGCTTGTTACTCTTCCTAACACTCAGACTATTTTAGAGCAGACAAAAGAGAAAAGAACCATTGCTGAATGAGACTCTGTTTTCATTGCTTAAGATGGCTCTCATCTTGCTGTAGAAATACGTGTGAAAGCAAAAGAGACAGCTGCGCCAAAGAGCCCAGTAACCCAGAAATTTCCTGTCCCATTCTTTCTTATGGAGAATGCAGGGATTTGGGAGCTCTCAAGACAAACATGCATCTATACTCCCATATAAGACGACAGTACAGCTGCCGAGATTGCAAGATGCCACAGAGTCTGTAATTGTTTCTGAGACAAACTGTGCTAGGAGTGGATAATCCTGCCTTTTATTTATACATAAAAATATGTTTAAAAAAAATTCCCTGTTAGGTTATCCATTAAAGTCAAATGGATACTAGGGTAAGCAAACATGAAAATGGCTAATTCCTAGGCTCTACAACAGTTTCATTGAGACTGAGATTTTGCGACAGTTTTTGATGTAGTGCTTTACACTGCTTGCTCACATACACCAGAAAAGACTGATTGGTGACAGTGGGTGTTGTCTTTTTCTTCTTGTGATGTACACACAGAGTTACTTAAAACTGGAAGTAAACAGTTGTCCATCACTCAGGACAAAGATGTTTTTCTGCTGAGTTCACTTCAGATGCAATTAAAATCAGAGCTGTGATACTGACTGGGGTGGAGACCTATAATGATACTGATGTAACACAGACTTTCATGGCAGCTGTGGAAGTTAGAGACTGTATACCTATGGCTTTGCTGTCATTTGGTCTGAGAACTGGCAGGCATCCCATTTTTTGCCTGCAGAGCACCCTGATGTCAGCTGTGGGTTGTCCTCAGCTGCAGCCACTGCTTCTCCTTGGGAACGTTGCTCTCCAGAAACAGCGCCTGTGCACAAACTGACCAATTTACTTTTCCACTTTGTCTTAGCTCTTAAGCTGTCAAAAAATAACAGCAAGTACAGAAAGCCTGTTTCAAAGTGACATTTCCCCTTTTACTGTGGAGCACTAGGACATAGCTTTCTAGATACTGACTAGAGATAACGCTTGCTATGCAAGATTGACCAGAAGAAGTCTTTGAATGCAGTTGAATTGGATTAGCCAAGGAAATCCATAGCTCCTTTCTCTCCCTCTTCCCCCTGTACCTTTTTTCCATTGTATGGCAATGGTGGAAAGAAGGAAAGTGAAAGCACAGAGTAAAAATAAAAGATCAAGGAAGTTGATATGATCAGACTAAGTGACTGTTTCTTCCCATCGTATTTAAAATCCATGCCTTAAAAAATTTTGAAAGTGTAGGTCTGCAGACGTGCTTGCTGGCTGCATTGATGTAAACTGAGCTACTCTGTTGTGACCTGCTGCTGGTACTTCTGCATGAGAATACTCCATCACTAGCAGGGACCAGTTCAGCAACCAGTTCTGATCGGAGAAAACAGTGTTTTTAATATCACCTTATTGATACCTTGTGCTTGTCTTCATCATGGTTGGGTTTTTTTTCCTTTTTTTTTCTTGGCAATAGATCTGCAGTATTCTGATTTCTGACAACATGCACATTTTTGTTAAAGAGTACTTAGATTCTGCAATGGAACTGAACTCTCTGTCAGAAGTTAAAACCAGTCAGCTAGAGTTTTTGTGGGAAAAAAATAATAATCTTAGGTTCCAGTCTTGCAATTGGATTCATGCAGGATGACCTGTAGTACAGTTGGAAATTCCCCTGAAGTTTAGGGAAAATCTTCATAGACACAAGGATCTGACTGTAAATTTATGACCTTGAAAACACATGTTTTGTCACTTACTGTAAGACCAGAGCTGTAGCCACATGTCTTGATATTTGAAAGGGAATGTATTAAAAATTCAGTCATTTTCCTTTAACGGAATATCTAATTGTTTATTTGGAATTAAACATCAACCTTTCCTCATGTAAGTACTGAGGCAAATACATACAGTCAGAAAGACCTAATCTTCCAGTACAAGGCAAAGAGGATAAAGAAATTTGCTTTAGATTGGCTTGGGATCATTTGTATTAGTTGAAGTACAACAAAACCCAGTCCTTTCTACCACATCTCCAAGAACCAGGCATGAATCCGATAGGGACATCCAGACTGGAAAATGTGCTACATTCTGGCCAAGCTGTCTCTACAGAGTGAAATATGGGGTAAGTGAAAGTACTGCCCTGGAAAACTGAGTAGTAGTAAAGCTATACAGATGTGAGAGAGAGGCTTCTCTTCTGCTCAGTGATACCTCCTGCCAGTGTAGGCCAGTGGAAGACAGGAGAGGAGAAGAAACACCCAAGGATGAAAGGAAAATAAGGAGAGAGAAGAAAATAAGGTGGCAAGTGCCACTGCAGAAAACACTATGAAAACAAGACCAAAATTAACGTTTCTTCAGCATTCAGGGTTTTTTCGTACATTTCTCACTTACAACACATTGCTAACTTGCCCTGATATGTCAGCCAGCCGCTTAGCACCCTGTCCTGGGATAAGCTAGCTGACAAAAAGGTAGGAGAATGATGCATTTTAAGAATGGCTGAACTGAGTATGGTGTCTCTATGCAAAACTATAAGGCCACCTCCAAAGAGCTCATATAGTCTACAGGTGAAACAAATGTAACTAATATTTTTTCAGATTTATGACTGAGTTGTCCAGCACAGATTTCCCTCTAATTTGGCAATATATTTCTGGCCAATTCCTCCTGAGAGGACTAAAATCTGCATCGGTTATTCTGCTTATTGTAGATTAGGTCTGTAGAGACCCTGCTATCTCTTGATTTGGGCTGTGATGAGGCCAAAAGGATGATCTGGGAAAATAAAGGCTGGTCAGCCTCCCTTTGGTCCCTGGCAAAACCATGTGGCACATCCTATTGGAAGCCACTTCCGGGTACATGAACGAGGTCACCGGGAACAGTCAGCATGGATTTACCGAGGGCAAATCATACCTGATTGCCTTCTGTGAGAAAATAACTGGATTTTTGGACGAGGGGAGAGCAGTGGGTGTCAATAACTTGATGTGAAGCAATATGTAGACAGGTAGCAATAAAGTGTAGAGATTCAGAAGACTGTTATGAAGGCCAAATAAACACTGGGACTGTTTAGACACAGTAAGTGAATGAGTACATGACAGAAGTGCAGAGTGGGTAAAAAGGAAGTTCTCCTAGCTCTTTTGCAGAGGAAGATGTTAAACTGAATTAGAAAAAAATACCCTGAAAAGGTTCAAAGGAAATATGTATCACACAACACATAGTTCCAATCTTTGGCACTCACTGAGAGTGAGAACTGAATTGGATTCAAAATCAGAATCAGGGCTCTATAAAGAGCGAGAACAATGAGTTAGGCCTGGTAGAAACTCTTCTGCGATTAATAAAAGCCTTTATTCTGCAGGACATGTGGCAACTACAACTCATAAAGTGTATCTTTGTCACATTGTTTTAAGATTTTACATCCACTAGAGGATTTATTAAAACTTCTTGAAGTATCTGTTCAGTCACTGTTCTTTACTAACAGTGATCTCTTTTTTGAGGCTGTTTCTGTCTAATAGTCTGAGAAAAGGTGCTGGGTATCTCCAGGCTTTTGGCAGCATTGGCAGAACTTACAGAGCAGTTGTGAATCTGACGGTGGAAGATGATGACTATGGAAAGGGTTGGAAGCACAAATCAAGCAGCACAGAGCGCAGGATGCTATGAGAGTATAGTTGCAAGCAAAGATGGAGTTGTGGAGAACTTAGTGAAAACCAAGATGCTCGTAGGAAGAGGACACTGACAAAGACGCTAGTGTTGGGGGAGCAACAGAAGTGGATGTAATCAGAATAATAGAGAGAAATCTGAACTTAAATAAAGTGGCATTGAGCTGCAGGCATGCTGCTATTTTAGTCCATCTCCTGGAACTGCAGGGTTATTTACTGGAAATCTAGCCTGAAAATGCATTCTTTGTGTAATGCTCTAAGTAGGAAGCCACCCCAAGGGATGTGAATTACCAAATACTGTGACGTGCTGGTGTAGAACATAAACCCAAACAAACTAGGACTCTCAAAGGCCTATAGCTAAATATTTATTTCAGAGTCAATTTAAAAACATAATTTTCATCCAGCAAGAGCACACAGTAATCCTGCAGGTCTAACTTGGCTCTGCTATTTGCTCACACTGCATTCCTGGCCAGGACAGATTTTAATGTTCAAAGACTTGGGGTCTGCAGTGGGGTCAGTCCTGTCTGCGTCAGGTAACAGAAAGGGCACTTTTCACAGTCCTTAACAGTACAACACCTATTCAACACACATTATGGAAACTAATAATAACTATAACCGAAGTCCATTAGAAAAGTTACATGGAACAGATAGGACTTATGATTTATACCAGATTTACACAGATATTTAATAATTAAAATACCATTTAATTCTTCAACCAGCCTCAAATTAAGATTCCCTGGAATTCATCCAGCAGTAATGTGGCAAACTTACCTTTCACGAGTTTGAAAGAGACTCTTACCACAAATCAATCTGTTGCTGACAAACAAATTTTTAAACATTTGGATTTCTTTAGGGGAGATTTTTAGCGATGCAGATGCAATTATTTTTTGAGCATGTGGTCCTCCTGAATGAATAAATGTCTCATTGTTCATCTTCATCTGTGGGTACCTATAAAGCTGTGGTGTCTCCATTATTTTTTTTCATACCTCACAGAAACTGTGTTAGATAAAACGCTATGATGGCCTAACAGCTGAATTAAAGTCCTTGGGTGCCAAAGTAAGGAACAGTAGCACACACTTCTATTTGTGTAATTTGGTATTTACAGATGCAGCATTTTTGCTATAAAAGGCTGATCTTTTTTGGCATAGCAGTTCAAGGATGAGCAGATTTCATGAATTTAACTGTGGAATTCTGTTATCAATTTTCTACATCAAAAAAAAAAGGAAGTACTAGGATCACAGTGAGTTCCGCAAGACTGCCTATGAGGTTTTGGTCACATGTTTAATGTGTTTAACTGGTTGCCAAGGAAAGTCAGCTATAGGTGGCACAGTTGGTGGGTTTTAATAATTTTGATTCTAAACAAAGGCTTTAAAAAGGTATGGCTGATAGGATAGTGCACGGAAAAGGTTTTTTGAATAGTCTTAGTATAATGATCTTACACAGACTCAGAGGCTGCTTTACAGAGGTGAATGTCATGATGCCCATTTTACAGACAGAGAAACTGAGGCATGGATGGGTGGAAAAGATGTGCAGGGCAGGAGCACGGCTGGAAGGAGAACCCAGGTGTCCTGGCTCTGCGCTCAGTTCCTGATTTCAGGCATTGTATGCTTCCTTTTCACAGATGGATATGCAAATGCCTGTCCTGACAAATTGCTTCTTATGTATATGTTGTCATTATTAACGCAACCCCGAGGCAGGACAGTTTATTGCAAAAAACAATGTTTCTCTAAGTTATCTCGATTTCAGGCCTGATTTATTTGCTATGAAGCAATCACTTTTGTCTTCCTGTTAGGACTGCTGCTACGTGGCCCCTGCCACTGCTGAGTCATCCCCTCACGCTCATACACACTGGCAATGTTTATTAAATGAAACACTTATGTCAACAATCAATGCTTGGCAGTGGAGAAAACATGACTGGAGATATCTTTGGTATCAAAAGGGTTGTTACATTGAAAGTAGAAGTTTATGGCTGTTGAGCTGGGTCTTTACTGATAGGCATCTAGGGAAAGACCTAGATTATAGATAAGGGGTCAATTGCTGTGTTAACATCCCAATCTACTCTACTTCTTTAAAGCTCTACAGATTGTTGTAATACTTTCTGGAACTACAAGGTTCAGGTATAAAATCAGCAGCAACCGCAAAAACACACGTACCGTTTCGCTTACTAATACGTATTAGGGCAGTACAAGAAAATGGAGATATTTTGCTTGAACACAAAGAATAAGACACAGATGTGGCGTGCCTATAAACCAAAAGAATTGCAAGCTGAAAGGAAGACAACAGTTGTGGGAAACAGTGGACTCGAGTGTCCAATTCCTTAAGGCTCCTTTGGAAATTTTAGTGAAGTATGGGAAGTTTATTACATGTAGCATCATTCTAAGACCCAGCATCAGTTGGAGGCTTTGCGGGGAATAAGGAGTGCTCAGCTGTCTAAAAAATAAGAGCTACAGGATTTGGATCAGGATCTGGTTTTCAGTCTTGTTCTCTAGGGAGAAAAGAAAGGGCCACGAACCACCTCATTATCAACCTTAAAAATGGCTGTAGGTGAATTTTCCTCTGGAAGCTCTGCCCTGTGCCATTAACCAACATGACTTCCTGCTCAAAACCCCTTCTTTCCAAGAAGCCACAAAGGAGAGACCAACTGGAGGGAGAAAAGGCTATTTTAGCTACTTTAGGGCTTGGGTTTCCACTAGGGAAGTGGACTTTCCCAGAGAAATGCTTTGTTTGAAGGGAAAAAAGAAAAACAACCCAACAAAAAAAAACCCAAATCATTCAGAATCTCACCCCTTGGACACGAAGTTCTTCTGTTTTCATCCTGTCATGCTAAGCTTCAGTTTCTGTTTTGCAGTCCTTGAGTCACCAAGTGACCAGACTGCAAGCTCTTCCACACACACTCACATACCCTTCTGCTCTGTTTGCCTCCCTCTTTGTTCCACTGGGATAAAGAATTATTATTTTGCTGAGAGGGAAGAATGTCAATGATTATGTGCAAGATGAATTCAGAACCTGCTTACTGGAGGTGCACACCTTAAAGATAAACATCCTGTAATTGTAAATCCCAGAACTGCCTTTTTTTTCTTGAGCCTGCAGTTGGAATTTGTGGAAGAAATCTCTGGGTGCTCTGATCCAGACTCACTACTCAGGGCTTTGCTTAGTAAGCATTACAAATATTTCATAGCATCCCAACACTATAAGTGAGCACACGTGAGGAAAAACCCAAACCAAAAGATTCAGAGATGTCTTGTATAAATAATTAGGAGTGGGCTCAGGACAAAAAAAATTAATCCAGAAATATTGAATGCCCAGGAACTTATGAGCATCCAGGTCCATGGTTTGGATTCTGTCCTTTTTATAACTGCAAATCCAGATTTGGGCTGGGCTCAGACACTGAACAGTTTGCTCAGGCAGGTTCAAAGATTCTCTGATCTGGAGCTGGGGATCCAAATTATTTCCAAGAATAACTTACACTTACATTTTTTTTCCCCCCTTGTCCTCCAAGAGCCTAACTATATTGCTCTTGGCTTATGGAACGTGCATGGACATCAAAGGGATCTTCTATAGTAAGACAATGTATCAGACCCTACAGAAAAAACAGAGAAGAAAGAAGTCCTTTGTATGTTTTGAAATGATGTTCTAAATTTTAGAGTGAATTCTCTGGATGTCACAGGCTGGTGCTGCTTGCTGCTCCACACTGCAATGAGAAGTGAATGAGTATCGTGTTATGTTATCCCTGTCCTTTTTTACCATATTTCATGGGTTTCAAACACTATTTCCTGAAGCTAGAAATCTAGCATAAAAGATGGGACAAAATCCAGAAACAACAGTGAAGTTATCAGCCATAGCTTTCTCTCAACTTACCTGCACTACTTTGTTCTTCATTCTAATTTTTAGCTCAGCCAGGCTGAGGTGATAGTGGTGAAGTGTAGTGAGGCCACAGAATTCTTTTTCTTAGCTGCTGATATTGAGGATAAGCGTTAGGCATAATATATATTCTTCCAGGAATGTCTCAAAGGGCCTGCTCATAGAAGTGTTTACGTGGAAACCACCGCTCCCTGAGGAAGACAAAATTAGGGAGGAAAATTTCTGTCCACTTGCTAGAATTTGCTATAACCTCTGGCACCAGACTGTGTTCCAGAAACAGCTGATTTATTTATTTTTAAAATGATCCATCAGAAGCTGGGGAAATCCATGCATTGAAAGCATATAGTCCTGTGCCAACCAGGTTTTCAGCTCAACTGCAGGAGGAGAGGGTTCTTCTGTTGGAGTATATCCAACATATCTGTACTCATTTGGAGTATATCTAACTGGAAGAAGATGCATAATGGAGGCATAAAAAAAAAAAAAACAAACTCCTGTGAAGATGCATTTTAGTCAAAGATGCCAGCCACTCTACTGATGTAAGTCAGAGCTATGCAGCTGCTAAGGACAGTTTGCTTAGGTATCTTTGCACAAGGGAGACCTGAAAAGTTATCTATCCCAGTTAGTGATTTTTTTCATACTGTCGAAAGAAAGGAACAAAGAGAGGAAATATCTTTTCCCTTTTTCTTCTCTCTCTAGATGATATGTGTAGGATGAAACATTTCTCTCTGGAACCGGTAGGAAAGCACAGGCAGGAGCAGATGTTCCTGGGAAGTTCCTGGATTTTAGGGAAGTGGAAAGGCCTGGGGCATCTAATGCCTCCCCATCCTTACTAGTGAAATGGCCAATGGAAGAGGAAATAAGCGACTGAGCAAAGCCACATACTAGTGGAACAACACTAGCATGATGGCAGTGATAGTAATCTCAAACAGTTAGTGAGCAGCAACTGGCTTGATTGCAGTTACAGGAGGGTTACGCACATCATAACAGCTGGCATTTTGGAACATGGCCTACAAAATACACTAAAATGGTGAGTCACCTCAAATTTCATTTGGACATTTTAAGTGTCTATGTGCACCCATGGCAGGTTGTTTGCCATCTCCCATTTCCCCCTCTGCTACAAAACCAGAGCCCAGTTCAATTTACCTTAGTAATAAATTTACAAACTTTCATATCCAAAGTGATGGAAAAAGGGTAAAAGTCTACTACAAAAACAGAACTAAACTGAGATTTCTTTCCCAAGGGCCCAACAATCACGCTGTGAACAGTACAGCTCACCACCGCTTAGTCTGCTAATCTTCCAGGGCTCTGAAACCTGAGACTTGGTAAGCTACAGCAAGATTTAGAGCCTGTGCGTTGAACACGGCTTAGCTCCGGTAGAACGACCTGCTCTCCTGAAGCTGATTCTTTCTCTCCTGGTTTTAATACATTTTCAGTTCTAATCACAATTAGAGGCCTCTTTTTCTTCCTGTCAGGTTCTCCCCCTTGACACACACAGATTAGTTTTACTTCTTAAAGCCTGGGAATACACAGGCATATCTATATCTCTAGACAGATGGGAAAGTAAAGGCTCAAAGTAATAAAGCCCAAATCCAGCTTGAAAGCTCAATTTCAAAAAAAGCAGTGGTTTAGCCTTTTATAATGAGACCCTTAAGTTGGAAAATGTAAATCAAGATGAAAGCTGTTGTTCTTATTTTGTAAGAACTCATATAAATAACTTGAGTGGACGTTCCATGCTTGCAGATGTAAAAAAATTCAAGACAGTATCCTTCCTTCAGGTCTGGCACAAAAGATAAATGAGTCCAACCAAAACGTTGGTAGGAGAGTAGTCTTTAGAGGCAGAGGGATACACTTGCTCTCAGAGCTGGGTCCTGATTCTTTACCTGGCTGCTAGAATCATTACAATGAAAAAGAGGACCCCAAAAAGTCCTCATTATATGAAAGAAACGTTGCAGAGTCCTGTTTCCTGGAGCTGGCTTTAAACCAGGATCTCTTGTGTGGGTGAGACTTCAAGAATTCCTTTAAACACGACTTGGATTGCAAGGCATCTGCAGAGCATTACTGCTCAGATCTCTAGACTGCCATTTCTGTGTATGGATATGTTCAATGAATATATTGGCTTTTTGAGGGTTTTCTTTTCCCCTGATTTAATGTTGTACCATCCTCTCTTCACCAAGGGAGTGGTTTCCTCGTTTGTGATGTGGTAGCTTTTGCCAGTTTTGGAAATTCCAGCTTGAAAATAAAAATATGCATCACCATCTACAACATGTGGTTATAATTATATCTGAACCAAAAGTCATTCGCATTATCTAGTCAGAGGGAAGTTCCTACTCTGATCTGTGACTGAACTTTGCAACTTGCCTGGCCTGCTTTTTTGCATTGCTTTTTTATGCTAAGGGCTTCTAGGGGAAAATAAAAGCTACCTGGCATGGAATAAATGTTGGTGGAGCTAACTGCATGTAAAATGAGTATTAACAAGCAATCTATTTAAATGCATTTTCAGACCTGACTCAGCCCCAGAAAAAGGAGACATTAAGCTGCCCACACCACCACGTTCATCTACATGTTTGCAAGCAGGCTTCCTTTCCCAGGGTGGCCGCACAAGCTATGGAAAGAATTCCCTGGCTGGCAGCAGCCTGGAAGGCAGCAGGAAAACACAGACCAGAGCGCTCTCGGCCACACAGCCCCTGCGAGGCCCATTCGGCACAGAGATAAAGTTCAGTGCCATGCGGTTTCGCAACTGGGTTCACAGTAGGGACTGCCTTTGTTTACCTTAGGGGAAGATGGAAGCGTGCAAGGGAGAAGGGAGTCACTCCACCATGTGCTGCCAACTGCTCGACACCCCGCTGCAGCCCTGTTCGTAATGATTTGTGCAGCTGCTGGATGGGGTCTGGTTTCAGGGGATGTGAGCTGCAGGAGCAGGTGGGACTCCCAGTCAAGGACTCCAGACCTGGGACAAAAAGAGAAATTTGTCCTCTTCCCAGGGTGGTGAGGGGTCTGACAAGAAAGTACTTTGTGAGCTTGACTTTCCCCCATGACGCCAGCCCCAAGGATCCCTGCAAAGCCACCTGCCGCTTCCAAGGTAATAGGAGCCTGTGTAAAAATGCAGGAGAACTAGTCCAAAGTGTAAGAGCAAATGCTGTTGCACTGCTCAGCATCTAAGGTAATTACTGTGGTAATTTTTCTGTGTGCTAGAAGTTCTTTGTTTGGGTCTGTGTATATGTACATCCTTTCAACTCATCAACCCTGACATGCACCACTTGCCAAGCTAGGATTTTATATCACCTCCCACATTAACTGTGGCATAAAGACAGACAGGATGCTCTTTATTCACTGCCATTCTGGGGATTCTTCTCCAGGGCTTGTTATCAATGTTTTTACAATTTAAAGTAATTTGTAATTTAAAGCCACAATACCCAAGCCAATGATAACAACGGTTCTCCTATTGAGCTCTGTGGAAGTTCACATCCTCCGCTTTGTATTCCCCCTCTCCCCTGCCTGCATTTGATGCGTTTTGCCAGTAGGCTGATATCGGATGTAATTTTTCAAAGAACAGAAGCTTCTGTGATATTAATTCTAAATGCTGCTTTTACACTGAAGTGTGTGTATAGGGGAGATCATTCTGAGGCAATAGCTTTGTGCTTGAGGAGGGGGCTGGGAAGGGCTGCTTTCCTGGGAGATGCCTGGGACTGAACCTGGCTTCTCAGTTCATGCCTTACTCCTCTACGTGTCACTTAATAGTCTGTGGCAGGGACAATGCACTGCCCACCTCGGGCTGGGGCTGCAATGAAGGTTAATGCAGATGGAAAGCCCTGTACCTCAGTTTGGTTGGAGTCAGTGGGACCCTCGCACACGTTTCGGGCTTTGTGACCCTAGGCTTATAATTGAAGATTGGCTGGTATCAGGTTAATTAATCTCTTCTAAAAAAATATGTCATTATTCATTTTCAGATTGGGCTATAGACCTTCATGTATGATATTCCTTTAAACCTGGAGGTTTTGACTGTTTCTTTTGGAAGATGAAGTGTTATTAGAAGGAAGTCTGGGCTTAGAAGGAGAAAGAGGGGGGAAAAAAGCTTTTAGACCAAAATTTCAAAGTGACCTCATTAGCCCCTCTAAGTGAGCAGCTCTCCAACTCATGGCAGTGATAGACCGTAGGACACTACTATGTGTCAGGCCTTCCTGGCCTCCAGTGTGCTGTATATATTTTTCCCATAGCCTTCTTTGCACTCTGGCCAAACCACGATTTGTGTTTGGGAAAAGTT
Source organism: Pandion haliaetus (assembly GCA_013401275.1). Lineage (NCBI taxonomy): Eukaryota > Metazoa > Chordata > Aves > Accipitriformes > Pandionidae > Pandion > Pandion haliaetus. The sequence goes on along the minus strand of VYZV01043826.1, from coordinate 9,526 downwards.
CTCAGGACAACTGGAGTGTCCTTTAGTCCAGCTCTGAGCTCCTTTTTGCTCTGTTAGTTTTGCTGATGCGGACACTGGAGAAAAGCTGGCGTGAAGGTTGCTGAATGAAACTTGTGAAAGGAATGGCTGACTCTGAGCAATCTTCATCTGTGTATGAACAGAAGTTGTAGCTCCTTTGCTTGCACTTATGCTGAGGACATAGACAAAACTGTCAGCTTTCTGTATTAATTTTTCTTACCTATATGCACAGGTTGATCTCGTTCTCAACCACTTCAAAGAATTGAAATTACTTTTTTCTCATGGGTGATGCATACCTGGTGACTGGTCCCTATTGGTGTTTAAGAACTGTAACAGAGTTTTTAAAACAATTTTCCATGTGTACATGTTATTCTGTTTTATCACTCCCTGCTGACACCTTGCCCTCTGCTGCTTTCCAGCAAAAGGGATACGATGTTTGTAGCAGAGCCTGCAAAGCTGTGCAGAGCCCCAGGTTGGCTGCAGGCATCTACATACCCCTATCTACACGTTTCCCTGTTCAGATGGGGAAATAACTGGGACATGGAGGGCAGAAAAAATATCCTTCTGCCTCCAAATAGCTCATGTTTGCATCATACCAGCTTTTGAAAACTAAAACCCCACCCTGCACTAGTTATTTTCAGGTTTGCAACCTAAAGGAAGGGACCTTTGGTTCCTTTCTGTACAAGCGTACTGAACTCCTGTCTCTTCTGGGTGCTACCTCAAAGACCTTAGTGCGTAAAAAGACTTGGAGGGATGTGTCTGGGCTTTGTTTTCCAAAGAAAGAAACTCCTTTTGGAAACTTAGGTCTGTGTTTGCATGCATCCACATCATGACTTCTTGCCCTTCACCTTTCTTCCAAAGTCAGGCAATTCCACAATAAACAGAAAGCAGAAATTCTTTGCAGGCATCTTCTGTGTGATAGGCGATTGGGTTGATGGCTTCTGAATCAGTTCTTTGGGTGCACCTGGATTTCCTAGTAGAACACTGATTTCCAGGTCGTGTGTTTTGGGAAAGGGATATATATTAACAGTCACTTAATAGTTATTTCAATGAGCTAAGCACCTAACTATTGAAAATTTAAGCTACAGAATGTGTAAGTAAACAGTTTTGAGGTGCTGTTTCTAAACAAGCTCAGCAGCCCATAAGCCTGGCCGCTGAAATTGTTCTTGGTCTAGTTCAACGACCCTTGACAGCAGTTTTTGTTATACTGGTCTGTATGGTGATTATCTTTTCCTCCTAACTTTGGAGTCCTTAGCGTTCAGTTTGAAGTGGATAGAAATGTCTGTTTATAGGACAGCCTCACCAAAATCAGAAATGAAAGGAAATAGAAAAGAGTTGCAAATATATAAAGGCTTTACATACTTAGGCCTTTTTCATGCCATGTTTGATTCCTGTTTCTAATAATGCACTGTCAGAAACACCATTTGAAAATTTAAAAATTTTACTTCATGGGAATTTCAAGCATAACAACCTCACTGAGCACCCTGGAAAATGAGGACTTGCTTTATAGCTTAATTACCTTTTAGTTTTCCTGGCAAGAAACATGCAAATCTGTTTTGCCTGTTTGCCAGGAACAAAACAAAAGTCTAGTTCCTCATCTTTCTAGAGAATTCCTCACTACTCATCTTCTTCCATGTAACACAAGCCATTTGAACCCCTCTGATCAGTAATATAAAATATGTGCTAGATTCACCCCAAAAGCATCATCCCCTGGATTAATGCATACTTTTCCTTTTGCGTCCATCCGCTGGCCAGCCTGCTGGCTCCCTGCCTGCCCTGCACATCAAATGGTGCAGAGCACCATTGGTCACTGGCTGTGTCCGCCTGGCATGGCACCGACCTGGGCAGGCAGAGAGGAAACTACTACTGGAGGATAAAGCTGTAAGTCTCTTTTTTTCACTGTTTTTTAGTATATTGAAAGTTAAGATTAATAAGTGTTTAATTCTTCCTTTTGCTATGATCTGCGTGTAGCAGTGTACTTATACCTTTCTAGTGATCTTTGCTTTCTGTCTTTCGACATATACTTGATCTCCACAGTCAGATCATCTGCACATCTTCTCTTGAGACCTCTTCGTGCTAACTATGTGTTTTTCAGGATTTTCTCAAAGAAAAAAGCAGGAACTATCTCCTGCTTCCTCTATGTATTTTAGTTCTGCAACTAAACTTATTCCCACTATTACTTGCTTAGACCAAGGTGAACAGCACAGCCAATACTTTTTGCTACATCTGAAGCCAAAGTATAGCCAGAATGAGTATTTCCAGGCTTCCTAAGATTATGTGATAAACAGTATGACCAATCAGGCCATTTCCAAATGGGCTATTTCCAATTTTTATTGCTTTTCAGTGTTTTCCTTTCCTAACACGAGAGAAATCTTGCTCTTGTTTGCTAGGCCAAGCTTCAAACAAATGCAGAGAGATAAAAATTAACCTAAATGTTTTTAGCCCAACACTCCCCACCTGTTACTGTTAGCAGAAAAGTCCAGCCATGATGAAGAGACTGTGCCCTGGTGGTAGCTGGGGGACCACAACAGCAGAGTATAAAGGCAGGTGCTCGTCAGCTTTAGCTAGCAACCAACACCGTAGCTCTCCTCTAAGCTTCCTTTGAAATTCAGTGATAAGGGTGTGTTGGGACACACAAACAGTATGAACGTGAATAATACTAATAGCAGTAAACATGAAGCATTTTAGCTGAGGATCGAACTCAAGTCTCACATGCCAAACATAGCCTCAGAAGCATAAGCCAAGGTTCAGTAACGTCTTGGGCTGTATAACATATCTTCACTGAGCTGAGGCTTCAGATCCAATTCTGAATTGAAAACATTTAGCTCTGATATTTATACATGAGCAATGAAGCTGACAGATGTCAAGAGAAAGAGCTGGTACAGTTGTTCTTCACTATGCTGGCAAGAGAGTATTTCATTCTGGACCACTGAGACTCACAGCCTTCCCTAAGTGTTTTTAGGAAATGTGGGCTGTGGCTCTTTCAGCTCACCAGAAATGCATGCAAGCAGTTTTGTGTACATTTAAGGGAGAAACAGGGAGCAAGGCAGACCTGGAGAATCACTGTTACAAAGGCAGCTTCCACTTTATCTGCAGCATTTATTCTTTATGCTAATTGATTTTATTTGAATAAAAACTAACGTTAGAATCAGGGATGATATCAAGGTCATGCCATTCAAAGAAAAGGAAAAGACTTCTAACCCACATCAAGCTCCTTACTTCCTCTTGACAACGGCAGCATAACCCTATATTCATCTAGTGTCATTCAGATAGTATAGCGGTTAAATAATATTACATAACTTAACATTAAGAGGTAAACTCTTTCTAAATTATTAAGTGTTGAAGATGATGCACTTTATTTATAGGAAGGTCATTTCTCCCATCTTTTAATAAGCTTTGTGGTTCGCCTGTGATATCTGATCTGAGTATTTATAGCATTCAAGTCTTAAGGATATTGATTGTTTTTTAATGTGGCTAAAATAATAGGTTTGCAAGTGCAAACATGATTAATAGAAGAAATTTATTTTATGTACATAGCTTAGAGTATTTGAACATAATATTTTAATTCTTGCAACAGTGTTCCTTGAAGTATGATTGTATTATAATGAGCACATACGTAAAAATTATACCTATTCAATATGTCTGATCCATCCAGGCTCATTTCAAAGCTTGCTGGAAGCCCATGGACTTTCCATTGCCCTCAGTCAGGCTTTAGATTATTCCTTACTGGTCATTCAGTGGAGTATGTGGCTGCCTTTGTACGAGTGGTAAGAAGTAACCTTCATGGGTCTTGTTTTTTAATGACGAACCAACACATTTAGGATACAGGGATTTGGATTCCATCCTTGCTGGCAAGTCAACAATACTGATCCCGATTTGTATGTTCCCTTGGAGTGAGCCTTTGGATAAAAACATAAATAGTCTCAATCCTTCTGGGTGGCACGTGGTAATTTAAGTGCAATTTTCCTTTCTTCCAAGAAAGCCCGATAGCTAACTCTTTCCTGCCCAACCTCGGTTGTGTACTATTGTATTCCTGAGGCCCAGCTGGGGCTACTGCAGGCATATCTGGCAGCCTGTGCAATGCTGTCAGTGCTGACCAGGATGGTTTCTGCAGACATGGCCTGTAACAAACCCTGAGGGTCTGTCTTGTAGCAGCCTCCCCCCATATAGACATTTCCTGATGGGTTCTCACACATGCTGAGCCAGCAAAGCCCAGTGGTCAGCCAACCCGCTTCTGTTTGTAGCAAAATAAAATGGGGAAGCATCTACATGTGCTTTCAGGTCACCTTTTTATAACTTGCCAGATCAGTATCAGCAATGAGGAAATAGGGGTCGGATCCATGATCCAGAGACAGATCTTGTACACCACTAACACTGTCCTTAAAGTGGAATTACAGCTAAGCTGGAGGTGGGGTGGAAACAAAGATGCTCCAAAGAACTGTGCTACAGTCTAATCATCAAAACTTGAAATTGCAAGTTCCTCACAGATTCTGGTTTTCACTTGTGGTTCATTCTGTATACAAATGAAAGAAGAAATAATCGTACACGATGCTGAGGCTTGCAGTGTCTGCATTCATGATTCAGGGACTTGCTTTGCCTGATCACGCTAGGAGAGGAAACTCTCTCTTATTTCCCAGCTTTGATGTCACAAGTCACATCAGTAGACTTAGAAGATAATTTGTTGAGCTATATGCAGGAAAGGACAATGATGTAAGAACTACAAGTGGCTGCTTTGGGCTTCGTGGTTTTGGGAGCTCTGCAGTTTTGTGTGACAGTGCAAGGGACCCCATCCAGTTTGCTGGCAACAGCTCTCTCAGCAGAAGTAGCCACTCCCCAGACCTCTGGCAAATTGAAAGGCCAGACTTAGCCATGCTGTTCCTTAAAAGTGACATAGCCACAGGAATGGATTTGTGACAAGATGGCAAAAGAACAAATCCCACCATAAAAGAACAATGAAAGGCTGTAAGGGGAGGAGGGGGGGAAATGAATTCCAGAGTGGGTTGATGTGCTTATGCAAGACAATTTACACAATCACAGCATTGTACAGAGAAACAAAGATGTGGCCTTGGGGAAGCCACTGCCATTTTGTAAGTAATAGTTAAAAAATGCTTGCACTGACTGTACCAAGAAATGCCTGTAGAGGCAGGGGCCCTAATAAGGAGCAGCAGGCAGCACCCCAGTGGGTAAACAATAAGACATGGCTCCCTGAGCAAAAGACCGGCCCCTCATAAACACAAAAGGCTTTATGCAGAGTTGCATGCTCTGGCTGTATCTCTGAGCCATGCAGCCTTGCACTGGCCTTTGCGTAAATACTTCTGGGCTGTATATATTCTTAGAGATGCACGGGGACAAGAGGTTTCACAGCAAGAGCTTCCATCCTCACTTTATATTGTTGTTTGCGTCTCCAGTGCATTGGGAACTCGGCATGCTCAGCTGTGTTTTTAGAGAAAGTTCCTCCAGCACGGCTTCTTTGTTCCTGTTCTGTTCCAATCTGCTTGTACTTAGGCTTCCCCAGCAGGGTGAGAAAGCTCCACAAGTGTCGGTAAAATACTACATTTTGTTTTCTTCTTTCAAGCTAAGAATCTAGCAAATGATGAAAAGCACTTTGGCAATCAAGTGTTGTCGGAAAAAGGTGTTTTTGCAGCTAGGAATCTAAATTATTGGTGCCTGATTTGAGAATCTGGTAGCCGAAATTTAAAACAAGCAGTAGCTCCCCAAGGTCATCAAAGCAGAATGCCTGAGTGGATGAGGTGGCTTTAGGATGCTGCACTGAGTTTCCAAAATGCTGGTGATTAGGATTTCAGACCATGGGAATCCTAGTTTGGTGAGGCGACTTACGGCAAGATCTCTTGTTGCTCAGAATTTCTTTTCTTTCTGTGTTAGCATAGATTAAGACACAAGCAAAAAGGGATATTTATAAAGTAACAAATAAAACTTGGAAAAATGATCCATAAGGAAAAAAGTCATCATGTTTTCTAAGGGAGCCATAACGTATCGAGTACTTGACTTCATGGAACTGCAGTAGGATTTGGTGGCAAAATCCCAGACTAGACGATGTTTTACTAATAAATAAGTAAATATTCTGTACATTGCAGAAGTAGACTGATACTTCTGTAGATATATCAAACACAGATTCCAAGGGAGTAAAGAATTATTGTGGGCAGTTGTAAGTGAATAGTGTCAGGCTACTATGAAGGAGGTGGTGGTGGGTGGTGGTGTTCTTCTTACTATTGTTATAAGTGAGACTTCAGCTTAAACGTCTAAGAAGAAAATTCGTAACAGTAAGGTATAGCTGTCAGGGTAGGAAATGGCAGACATGCCACTCTTTCAGCTATTTGAAGTCAGACTGCAGAGAGCCCTTCAGAATATACTGCCTGAAATGCAGCAGCATCAGTCGAGGAAATTGCAAGGCTAACTCAATGGGCTGTTCCATTTTGGTTTGTGATTGTCGCTTCCTCCAAGCCTCCAACAGTATCCCTCCTCTCCATCGGGCTCAGACTTTCATTTGCAGATAGAACTCCGTAAATATCTACTACAGTTAAATAGTGCAAAATTTAATGTGTTTGTCTATTTTCTGATTTCCTCACTTTCTAGTCAGAAGAGACAAAGACTTGCCAGAGATGAGATGACAATCTCATGCCCTTAGTTGGACAAGATGTACAGTTATGCTTCAGTTTCCAAGTCAGTAGGTTCAGCATCAGAGAGGAGCAAGCCATCTTGGCACAGACATATATGTGCAGGTTAGGTGACATTTAGGTCTGTGTGACAACGTAAAAGGAACCATTACTTTAATGCTACCAATAGCGTTTAAGATACCTAAACTCACGTAGCCTTAGGTGCCTATGCAGATCTCCAACAGCTCTCAATTCAGCAAATGTCTAACTTTAAGCTACCACTTTGTCACTGTGTCATCTTAAGCAAAGAGCTTGCTGGCACGGCACACCACATGAGGAAGAGCACTGCTCTCCTGGTGCTCCAGCCTCCATCATCTTCAGATTCTTCTGTACTAACAGGATAACGTTCTCTTTCAAAAACACAACACAGACAAAACCTTGGAAACATTTCTTCTCCTCCACTGTGTTTTTTAAATGATTTGGTAGACAGATATTCCTGTATGTGTCTCTGTTAGTTTATGAAGATTTGTTACTAGCCTGCCTGTTAAGATACTCCAAGTTGTACATAATGACCAGTGATTACACATGGTTGTTTTGTTTCAGTTTTTGTTTATCACTTGAATGTAAATCTTCTAGGATCAAAGGGCTCTATAATCAGAAAGAGGTTATGAAAGAAATGTTTCCATCTCTTCCTGCCATGTGCCTTCAGGCTACAAAAGCAGTTCCCTTTCAACCCTGAAAAGAAATAATAATAAAAAAGCAAACCATTAATTAGAATGTGGAATTGACTTCAGTGGGAAGCATGGAAGCTTCATGACCAAGTCATTTAAAATGGGAAAGCAAGAGGGGGAAAATCCTGTGTTAGAGGAAGACTGTGCTAACCTAGATGACTGAGCAGGTGTTCTCCGGCAGGATTTCTAGGGGTCTGCTGCACAGCAGATCAGCAATAAACCCAGGAGGCCATTGTACCAGATGAAACATGAATGCAGACCACGAATATGTTGAAACAGATTATGACCCCTGAAAAGAGCCTTTTTGGGGGTTGTAATTGTTTGTTTGTAATTCTGTAACGAGAATTTCAGGTTTGTGTATAAACAATGGGAAAAGTGAACTAAGCAACACGAACTAGGATTTTACTTACTTTTGAGAAATCTTTTGTAAAACTTATGTTTACATGACACTTAGCACTGTCCTCCTGCCAGAAGATATTGAAAAGAAAGGAAATGAACTGTGCTTTCATTTATACCCCATTTACACCAAAGACATTTGATAGCTTAGAAAGATTTCTCCGTTTCTCTAGTGACTTGTTTCTCATGTAAGCTTGCTGTCTTTATATTCTGGTCACGCACGGAGCCAAGCAAAAGCAGCACTGAAAAAAAAACAAAAAGATAAACTGTAGGGCCAAATCCATTCTAATGTAGCTTTATCANACTTTTACCAGAATATAAAGAAAAACAGTAACAGGAAAACTTTCCAAAGGTGTAATGAGCATGTACAACCTCTGTCTTCTCTGAAAAAGAAGCTGGCCTTTTCCATAGGTTTCCATAAACTTATTTCCTTATAAATACACACTGTAATCTCCTGGTTTTGATCAGTTCACTTGTCCAGTTAGGTCCATGCAACTGCTAACTTTTAAAGCTGAGTCCTTGCCAAAGCTGTCTGTGCTCTCAAAGTAAAACAAAACATAGCACATGTAAAGAAGAAGGGAAAAAAAATTTTAAAAAGTGTGTCGCTGATCAAGACAATGATAGGAGTGACCTACTAGGACAGATACACACCACATCACATAGTAAATATATCGTTACTGCATATGGTATGACATCACAGATGTGCCTGAACACACTTGATGATTTAGCACCTTTTGCTGTGAGATAAAGCTGTGCCAGATTAAGGCAGAAAGCAATCCAGGCAGCTGAACTAAGAAATGCTTTCACAAAGACCATAAGCAAATAATTTAATAAAGTGTTCCGTTCTTTTCAATTTTGCACATTCAGTACTAAAGGACAACAGGTGCTTCACGATCAAAGATCTCCAATTAC
>VYZV01043825.1:0-10525 GCA_013401275.1 Pandion haliaetus | reverse complement strand
GAGTATATCACTGTCATCAAAGCACTCTATGTGGACACAGATGTTCTGGTGTTGACATATTCTTCTCTTTTGAAGTAAGGCCAAACATTTCCAGTAATGAGCTACTTAAAAAGAGGAAGCAGTATGCTGAAGGATAAGGAGAAAACAGATTTCATGGTAAAGAAAAAGATTATTTTTTTTAAAGAAAAAACAGAAAAATAAATTCTGATTAAAGTGATATCTATTTTCCGCATACACAGTCATGGATTTACTGAGTATTAATTCCTAGAGGGATAGAGCCAAAAAAAAGGTTAAGTTCGAAGTCCCTCTACCTATTTTTCTGTGTTTTTTGTGGACATGATAGGTTGACACTAAATAGTATGGGGTTGTATCTGTTGCATCAGTCAAATTTGACTGCAATGAATCACAGCTTGTACGTAGAAATGCAGCATTGTGTCACACCATGTTCCATCAGTTCCTTTTCATAACAAATTGGACAAGATGAAACTCAAGATTTTATTTCAAGCCAGTGGAATGGGCTCTGTCTGGTCACTTAGCATTTTTGCTTAAAATTAGCTGGTTGTTCAGAAGGATTATACCAAGATTTTAGAGAATTGGTGGGGTTTTTTTCCTCAATAATGACCACTACAAATATAAAACCTCAATTAATATCATAGAGACCTGTTCTGTTTTGCCAGAGTCTGTTTGCTTTGTCTGTTTTGTGGAGGTGAAGAATTTGAAAGGAGATGGTTTTGAGGAAATTAATTTTTCTGCTATTATGCAGTTACTGCTGTAATCTTATTTTTCTTTGCTGCTTCATTTAAATGCAACCTGATTTTGTTTCAGTTTCTTAATCACGATTTCACACTAAAAGCTCTGTCCTTGGAAGGTGTTAGTAAAGCCGTTCCATGTTGGCATAGCACTGAAAGACCATTTAAGTACATATACCATACTATTATATTGATTGCATGAAGTTTTACAAGTTTCTCAAAGTGAAATAGAAGAATGAGCTGTTTGAGAGGCAGCAGATTTTCCAAATGATGAAGTGAGCAAATATTCCCTTTGGGCAGAGAACAGCTATAACTCTTGATTATTTAGTGTGAGCATTGCCTCATTGGGGACATTAGTTTTTCAAATTGTGCTAATCTTTTAAAAGTAACAACTGGCCACTCATCACCTTAGGTATTTCAGCAAGATCATGTGCAAAACTCTAATTAGTATTTATAGAACAGCAACTCCTCCCAGTAGAATAGTAGCGGTAGCTGGCAAATATCTGGTTGACACCTGTTAAGTCTTCAGACATCCATTGTATTTTATTCTGCATTTCAAATGAGCAGAGAGCAGTAGGTGAAGTCCCCATAATTAAGGGATAAAGGATAATAAATAACATGGTTCTTGAGTGGGTGAACACAAGGTTAAAGGCTGTTCTGCAGTTGGGATGCTTTATTTCAGGAATTGTTTGTAAGTAATAATGCTAGCTAAAATATTATGGAACCTTCAGCATATGAGAGAGGATTTATGTCTAGATTTACATGTGTTTTGTTTATGATGTCAGATTTCAAACTGCTTCTTGGCAAAGCAGCCACTTTCTTCCCTGTCTTTTATCTCACTCAGCATTGATGGTTTTTAACTGGATAGCTGCCTTCCCCAGCAAGCACTCCACTTCCTCTGTTGCTATAACATCTACTGTTAAATACTCGCAACACATTGCTTCTGAAGTGTTTTTCTTTTCCAGTAAACCTGAGAGTACAGAAAAACTTCTAGGTAATTAATTCAAATTTGAATCTATATGTATCTTGGTAAATATTGTCATGATGAGGAATTTTGGTAGACATCGAGAAAAGCAATGCAAGTTTTATGAACAATACTCCCATATGTTCCATTCATCAGAAGGGGGACAAGACTGAGAAAATCTGAATTTTGAGTAGCTAAAATGTGTTGATTCTTGCCAAGTTTCTTTAACATTTGTGTCTACAAAGCAGTGTTACAATCACTTCCATGTCTACCAGGCTGCATTATACATTCAGAGACTTTCAGCAGCATTTTTAGTATGTATTTATATATCTTTAGCCATAAGATAAGCTGTTTGTGAAATGAGCTGTCATTTGTGGTGAAACAGTTTGAGAATAAAGCACTAAATATATATATAGCTTGCTAATCTGAAAGACTAGAATTGCTTACTATAAAATATATAGTGGGCTAGGGTTACTGATAACATCACCTGAATTTAGGTAAAGAAGATGAACAGGCTGTTATCATTACCTGATTCCTTCATTGGCCTATTTTACAACTTTGGCTGCTCTCTGAAGTTTGTTCCTTTGCCAGTTTTATAATGTGTGCTTGTTCTCGCTTTCCTGAGGGAACTGGTGAGAATGCTTTTGGAGGTGCAGAAACATTTCCCATGGCACAGGTGTGTGTTGATGCAGTCTTTGTCCTGTGCAGATCTGGCTCCTCAGAGCTGCTTCCTCCCTTTTGCTAGTACAACTCTGCATAGGATGACCAGACTGGGAGCTGGCCCAGTTTAAAAGTAAACTTTCAAGGAAGAGAAAGAGGATTCAGTCTTGGTTTGGTTCATCACATATATACAAAACCAGCTGTATGCATCCAGCTGGAGGAGCAATGAGGGAGGTGGGAGTAAGTGGCTGGAGCAGGAGAGGGGGAATGAGGATAGCAGCTGCTAGGAAAGTGCCTAGAGAATTGTCCGTGGAACCACAGCCTCCATATCAATAACTTGTAGCATTTTATTTGGAGAAAATAGGGAGAAAGACATTGCAGTATTGACCTTTTAAAATCCCACATTGAGTGATAAGCAGGAGTAGTTTTGTCTTGGTCTCACTGTAGCTCTTTGGAAGAAAATAAGATGTTTTTAGACAGTTTTGAGGTTGGCATGTATATGAAAGTAAAATAACTGCCTCTGAAGTCAGTCCCTGGGTAAATTAACGTTTGTGTGAATCTTGCGAAATAACAAAAGAAACAGACCTAACCACTCTACAAACCCATAAAAGAAATGGGCTCTCTTCTCCTTTCCCAGTCTAGCAAAGGTAGTTATTCCTGGGAATATAGAGTAGGTTACATACCACTCTTGTCAGCAACAGCTTTTGTGGAAATAGAGAAGAGGTTATATTCTGCTGTCACAAAGTATGAATCAGATCCCAAAACTAATGTGTTTATTATGCAAACTAAATGGGATTAGTTTGTGGCAAAAAAGAAAGTAAAATTTTATTGACTGGGTACTTTACTGGAAATTTAACATGCATGGAATTATGTTGGGGAAAATTAATAACAAGGAAATTAAATTAATATAAAGAAAGGAAAATGACTTTTAGGATTCAAAGAGAAAATAATGAAGAAGGTCCAAAGGACTGCTAAGCCATCATTTAAAAACCCTAGCTATTTTATATGTATGTGTGTGTTTCCTCATTATTTATCTGACTGATCTCCTATAAATCAATTTATTTAGATTACAGCAGAGTCAAAAGGCCCCAGCCAGGATCAAGACTCATTGTGCTTAGTGCTGTGGAAACATATAAACAGACAAAGTCCTTTTCCAAAGTTGTGAAAATTTTATGATTGATTTCAGTAAGAGCAAAGTTGGGCCAATACTGAGCACTTCTGAAAATTCCATCCTTAAAGATTTATTCCAAGCAGTAACTGTTTAAAAAAATGACATACTGCTTACATAAGAGTCTAAATATTTGATGGTTATAGTATTTACATCTAAAACACCAGAGGCTATGTGCTTTAATACCTCAATCTGTTTCCCATATTCTCTGTCAACATGAGTTCCCTGCATTGATTGAGGGCACTCTGTGATCCCTAAGGTTGTATTCATGAAAGGTTACCCTTGGTACTACTTTATTCATGAAAGGTTTGAAGCACATAGGAAACAAATGGGTCTATTCCTGCTACGTGCATTTTTGTCATGTATAAATACTTAATTACTGGGGTGCTGATGAGAAGTTCAAAATCCTAAAAAAGTGCAGTTGCCTGAAAATTGTTCCCCATCACCAGTGCAAATCACAATGAAATTTGCAGTTGGGAGGTTTTGTGGCAGTTTAAAACAACTGAATTGTAGGTTTTTCCCACTACAGTCCATGGTATTGAGTTTAATGGCTGCAAAATATGACCAGAGCTGTGCATTACATCCCATCCTGAAACAGGTAATTCTCTTTCCTCAGGTGATGGGCATTTGGTGGAACTGATTGCATGAAAGTGTTCACAGAACTGGGTCCCTAACCTAGGCAGGTTTAAAAAAAAGTATATAAAATTGAGGCTTTTTCCCCCAAAATGAGTCTGTAAGTTAGATAAATATGGGCAGCACTGAACTCAAAGCAGAGTCAAACTACCAAGAGGACATTGCAGCTTTTCATTGCAATTTTGTACTTTGAACTAATGGAGCGAAGCAGAATGGAAATCACCTCTGTTAAGAATGGCATTTATCAGCCATAAGTACTTAGTAGTAAGAGCCCTACACAGACAAAGCTGAGTGTCACCAAGAAATGTACTTGAAAATCAGACTGTTAACACAAGACTACACAAATAAGAGCCAAAAACTGTAATCAGAAAATGCAACATCTCTTTAAGAATGTTTTAATGGTCTGAAGAGTGCTAGACAAGTTGAATTTAACAAGATGTAATAACCTATGACATAATATAATTGAGAATGCATCAGAATGCAGCACAGTCAGGTTACATTTTGGCTTTCCTTCACTTAGCCTTGCAACTTAAAGGTCTTTCAATATACGATTTTAGAAATACATAGTACTGTTTAAATTTACATATGACATAAAAGCATAGGATGTGCAATATATCAGAAATACAATTCCAAGTAAAGTTAGAGCTGAAATATCCAGCCTAACATTTTAAAATGTTTGAATCATTAACAACAACTTTTTCATTCATTTTCTGTGAAGAAATAGTATTTAGTGCAGAGGAAAAGGTAATGGGAACTATTCATTGTGAACTTCCGATAAAAGTGAGATGGTTATCAGGCACCTGCCTTATATTTGAAGTGCTGTGGTAAAAGCCAAAGCAATGAGTTCAATTTCTCTTTCAATAGAACATAAAATAGAAGACAAAAACATTTTGCTCTGCTGTGGAAATTGAGAATTGTAGAGAAAATAAGCAGTAAATAAGTATGGCAGGTGATCATACAGGAACAGGACATTAAAATAATAGGTGCTGTTTCTTGAACTTTGTATCATGGGATTTGACAGTTGTATATAAGCCCCAAATATAAAAACCTAATTTTATGCTGTTATTATTAGGGTTAAGTTATGTATTAACTTCTGTATGTTACCGGTTTGAGAGAATTAAAATTTAATGATAATAGAATAGAGATAAGATCTTTCCTGCATCTCTAGATGCTGAAGCAGCGGCTAAAGTTTGTTTTTTCAGCTGCTTCAAGTAGGATTATTGAATTCTAGCTTGAAAGTGAAACTTCATCTTCCTGCTTCACTATATTAAGCATCTCTGAGATTGAAAACCTAGCAAGAGCTCTCCTAGTGTGATTAGAAAGTACCCAATATATTTTGGCAGCAAATACTAATTCCAATCTTTCTGTCTAGTACTGCTCAAGCAGCACAAGGATAACTGGCTGTCATATGCTTTGGTATTGGAAAGGCAAGGCTGCAGGCTCTCAGTGGAAAGCTGGTAGCTTGCGCTGACAGGTTTTTTCCTACCTCTAGGAAATAAGAGAGCTGCTGAGGGAGGGAAGGGCTATGCTAGCAAGGGGACTGGGCAGAGCTGGTGCTTGGCTTGAATATCCTCCCTTTGGAAACTGCAAATCATTAGTATAGGTTTGAACAATACAGTACCTTCAACTGCTCTCAGGCAGTTGCATCTGTCTGCACACATCCTCGCTACCACTAAGTAGATCTGTTGGTAGAATCTGGGACTGGTATTTATCTGCCCAGGGTCCCACGACATTGAACAGCCAGGCTAGAGAGTCTCTCCAGTCCCTGTAATGGAGTTGCCAGGTCTGGGACTCACCCACAGCATCGTTATGCAGATGGGCTGCAGGTAAGCTGTGCAGCTGAAGTACAGGTGTGCATCCTCAGGGCATTATATTTGCTACAGGTGTGCAGGTAATTGAAAAAAGACTCTTGTGGTGGTCTTTCCTCTACACAACAGATGGGAGGCTTTGAGGTAAGCTCTGTTTGTGCTGGCTGGTAAAGTTTTTTTTTTTGGGGTTTTTTTTTTTTTTACAGTTTCCTAAACCCCAATAGCATGCAAGTTATTTAACTGATTTTATCTTTTAACAGTGAGGTGTGCATGGCAATTATTAAAAATTATGACAAAGGAGCTGTAAAATATTTATTTCAGCTAGACTGCTTTATTTGAAGTAAGGTGCCCTGTGTGGGCCTAGGCCGAGGGGTACTTGGCTGTCCTGGGGCCTGGCTGTGGTGGGGCTGTGCCACCCACCCTGGGTGCCATCTTCCCTCAGGCACTGCCTGCTTCCCCTTGCACTTCTCAGGCTCTGCCTTGCACAGTTGTGATGCCTTATTCCCTCATTTTTTCCCATGGCCACCTCTCTTCAATGCTTCTGAACCCAGAGAGAAAATGGCGGGCGCTGGTGACAAGAGGGCCTGGGATTTGCCGGCATGCCCTGTCCCTTTGGGGCTGCATGCAGGTGTGTAAGCGGGTTGTGGGTGTTTGCTCAGGTGCCATCTGTGCACGAACAATGTGGCCAAGTGAACTGTGTCGTGAGAAGCACAGTAATGAAAAGAAAGTGTCCTATCAGTAGTTCAAGAATTAGATTTTTATTAGGGATTAGTTGTAAATTTGTTAGGGAATTGCACTGGGTAGGTGGACTCGCAGTGAAATGATTTCAAATGGCAAAATTAGTAACTTCCAAAATTGGGAATTGCTATTGAGATTGAGGAAGAAAATTGTGTTTGTATTAGCTTTTTGTTTGAAGACTTCACTGTTGTTCAGCCTTTTTCAGGTGTGGCTGTAAAAAATACTGTATTCATTCTATAAAGAATTTTTCAAAATATTTTATTGGAAATGTGTGATACCCTTCAGCAAATTTATAGGAAAGGCCTTTGCAGCTGAGGATAAAAAGAGATTCAACTTAAAAGGATAGATTCACCACAGAAAGAAAGAACTTGAGGAATATCCAAGTTAAAGTAATTTACCGTGCCTTTTAATATTTGATTAAAATTCTCTCCTATGATTTTTCTCAGTGTGGTTAAAAAGCGGGAGTACCTCACTGCTTTGAGACCAGCAGTGCTATAATAATTTAGCTTTGATAAGGAATAGAATTTTTCCCCATCTGCTACTCTACTGGATAGTTTAATGCTCTTATGGTTGTCTTTTAAATGTCATTCAGTCAATGAGGGGGAGTCATGCAGCATATGTATGTTTGTGTGTAGGTTTTTTTTATTAAACGTAATTCCCTGGGCTCTCCTGAGTGACTGTCACTACCCTGGGAGTGCTGGCGGAAGGGACTGTGGTGCAAATCCTGCTTGGAAAGTGTTTGGCTCATTTGGGCTATGTGAACTTGGGCAATGACTCAGCAAGGGGAAAAGTGTGGCTGCAGGTGCAGTCAGAAGGGCTGTACCTTCAGGAACAGCTTCTGTAGTTAAATGCAAAGTCAGTCAAGGTAAGCAGGGAAGGAGGCCTATTCAGATTCACTGGGTGTTAACCCCTGCAGGCAAAAGTCTGATACTTCCTTTAAAAGGAGAAAAAAAGGGGAAATACTGTTTGTGCACCTGCTAAAATGAAGGGGGAATAGACTTAGGTGGGAATTATGGATATAAATATAGTTTTCTGTGTAAGATTAAAAAAAAAAAAAGAATTGTGTTGCAGTACTGTATGTCATGCTTCTTATGTTGTTAACTGTTACATTTCAGCCTGAAAGGCACATAGACTTTAAAATCAGTAAATTACATGCAATCTTGGCCTTTAATCATGTACTGAGAATGATCACCTGGAGGAAACTTCCACTGTTGGGCAGTTGCAAACTAAGAGTCTTAGAGCACAGAAGCAAAGGGAGAAAAAGTATGAGGCAACAGTTACACAGAAGAAAACATGAGTAGCTTTTCTTTTGAAAGTATTTAACAGATGTAACTCTACTTTCTTGCCATTATCTCTATGAATAAACATGGGTCTGGATATTTGTATGTCAGTCTGAAAGAGAATGTTAAACTACAGGTCTGCTGGTAGAGAAGTCAGGTGTGAAGGGTAGAGTGCATGTCAATATTTAAGATGTCTTAAAGCAGCATGTAGGAGTCGAATTTGTTGTACTTTTCTATTTCTGTAACTGTGGGATCTACTGAGAGTTCTTCTCTCGGATTTACTCTAAAGTGTACCCCCCAGTGTGAGATACCTGTACATCAGAAGTTAGTACCTGTGATCTGTGTGGTTGTATTATTTGACCAGTTTCACAGTACAGTGAAAATGAACAGAGCATTCTGGATTTGTCATTTTTAATACTCATTAACTTGTATCTGTACTGTGAAAGTATAGAAACCAATAACCTAGATGAATCATAAATGTTGGGGGGGGGGGGAGGGGAGGGGGGTNGCTGGGCTTCAAAACCATATCTGAATAGAGGAAATGAAAGAGTGGATAAAAATGAAGAGAAAATGGTAGCCTGGAGTGAAATGTGTGACTAACTACGTGTCTGAGGCCTCTGGATACTAAAATTATAGAAGGGAATAAATTACATGTTGACTACATGTTTTTCTTCCGCTCTTAGAGCGGTAGAAACCAGGATGTCTTCTATATAAAGTAACAGTGAACTTATACAGTTTCCCATGTTTGGTTATGGCTTTTAGTTCATAAAAAATCCTTTTATCTTGCTCTACAATAGAGCATAGCATTTACATTCACAGTACTGCCACTGTGTGGTTTCCCCTGAAATTCTGCAGGTAAGGAAAGCCATTCTCTGCCAAACCATCAAGATTCTCAAAGCAGCATGTACATGTGGGAAGGAGAGTGATGGCAGTGAAAATTGCGTGGATGCATTTCAAGACTTACTTTTTTGTTTTATTTTTTGTTTTAGTTTTGCTTTGCCTTTGTTGAAGGAGAGATTTCATGCTTGTAAAGTTTCTGCCCTCCGAATATATGTTGTCAGCACAACCTAACATTTCAATACCTTAATACTTACAGTTGAAACTGAAGGTTTTTACTCTTTGTTTCAAAGACTGGTACACAACTTTAGGTTCAAACCAAGCTTGTATTAGAGTTTATTTTTAAAGATTTAGTTCTTTGAAAGTGCAGTGCAGTGAAATAAAGATATATCCACTGACAGAATCTTGTGTGAACATAAATAAAGGCTGTTTATAGCTTTAATTTAACATATAATTAAAAAAAGCTATTTCTTTTGAAGCCACCAAAAACATGGATTAAGATTTAGAAAACCTTCTGGTAAGTGAAGCTGAGCTATGTTATAGCAGATGCACAAGTGGTTTATATATTCACAGACAACATTTACAAGTATCAATAATATGTTCTACCTGACAGTATGAGCCACATGCATGAGAAATTAATGGTCACTAATGCCTCAATAAAAGCTATTTATTGGAATATCTTTTTTAAGATTCACTGTAAGTACAGATATTTGATATTTTTGAGTTCTACTTTGAAAATGCACTTCCATACTCTTATGTTGCTATCCAAACACTTTTGCTCTTTGTGTGTGGAATTATAAACAATTTAAAATGTCACAAAACTCTCTGACACTTAGTAACACAATACAGTTATTGAAGTCAAGCTCAGAACTTTTTGACAATTTTATTAAAACATAGTATCTTTTTACTGTACTAGTGGTAAATAAGACTCAAACTTCTGGAGTTACTGATCAATACTCATTTTTTTTACCTCTGCCTTCTGCAAGGCTGTACTGGAAATCTGTCTTCCAGCTGTGGTTTCGAAGTGATAATCAATTAGTCTTTTTTTTTTTTTTCAATATATTAAAACTGGAAAATGGTGAAACACAAATTTCTCTTAAATTTTTGTGGTATATCTAAATGTGGCTATGTAGGCCAGAATCAGAAAATCTGGAAGCTAATAACAGCTGCTGCATCTTTGATATTGTTTGACTGCTACTCTCCTCCTGTTTTATGTTGTATTTCCTTGAATGTGAGATATTAACTTCAGAAAACAGTACCTTGAAAACAAGTACGTTCTATTACAGACATGAAAATTCAGCAGCACTCAGAAGTTGGAGTCATGTATTCAGTTGCACAATAACAATAAGCTAATTGAGAAGTTTTTAATTGCAAAGGAAGAAATGATTTTTATTCGGTAAAGAAGATTTCTTGGAAAAAAAAAAAAAGCTGCTTCAGATGATGGTACCACACTTGGGTTGCACAACAGGCCTGGAGCTCTGACAGTGCTCTACAGTCAAATAGCTAATAGTTGCCTAGGACACGTATACAGATGAAAACAGTTGCCTTGGATGGATAAAATGGAAGTCAACTGAGGTAGAAGAAGGGCATTAGAAGTAACTAAGGAGACCTTGACAGGTTTTGAAGAGTTTGGGTAATTCTGCTTGAGTTTTTTGTGGGGCGTAGAGCATGAGAAGGCTGGTTTCAGG